>PISX010002266.1:0-165866 GCA_004024625.1 Mellivora capensis
CTCAATTGATGCAGAAAAAGCATTTGACAAAATCCAGCATCCGTTCCTGATTAATTTTAAAAACTCAAATAAAAAATAAGACCATATTGTCTTTTACCCTACTAGATTGGCAGTTTTATAGTTTTAAGATGTATGGTGTAAGACAATAGACAGAAATATTTTTTAATACATTTTATTTATTTGACAGAGAGAGACACAGCGAGAGAGGGAACACAAGAAGGGGGAGTGGGAGAGGGAGAAGCAGGCTTCCCGCCAAGCAGGGAGCCCGACGACGTGGGGCTCAATCCCAGAACCCTGGGATCACAACCTGAGCTGAAGGCAGACGCCTAATGACTGAGCCACCCAGACACCCCAGAAATATTTTTGATAGATACATAGTTTGAAAACTTCTTTCAGGAGAGCCATCTCATTTCCTTTTGGAATTACATACTATTTGATTCATCAATATATGAGAAAATATTCAAAGAAATAATAGAACAAAGGTATAAGTACAAAGATATTTATTGAAATGTTACAATAGTAAAGAAAAAATGGAATGTTCATCATGGAAATAATACTAACTAACTTCTCAAAACAATCACTTCTGTATTAACTTGGAAAGGAGTCCACAAAATACTTTTAAGTTAAATAAGCACATGCATCCTTATATACATATTATATATAGTTATGATTATATGTAAATATATATGTATGATTTTAAAGGATGGAAGGAAATATACTAAAACATTAATAGTAAATAGCTTTATAAAGTGAGATTACAGGAGAACTTCAAATTTTTCCATTTCATAATTTTTACCATGATTTATATTACTAGGAAAACATTTTCCATTTTGAAACAAAAATGATGAATAAATGTAAAATTTTAATATTTTGAACAGAGTCATTTGGCTCACATTTTTATTCCTGTCTTTCCAATGAAGTCACTGACCTAAATAAATATTTATATCATCTATGAGCAGCAGTCAAATAGATGACTTTTTAGAGCTTGTGAATAAAATTGTGATTTAAAGCAAAACAAACTTTTAATACTGAAGCCACAATAAAGCAGAATTTTGATGGTTTTAAGAAAAAACTTCTAACAAAGCAACCTCTATAGCTGCAAGGTATCTGAAATTCTTACCAAAAAAAAACTATATACAACAGGAAAGAACAATCAGGTTTATGTTTTTGATGAATTTGATGATTCATATTGAACAAAAACTGGCAGAAGATAAAATGCAATCAGTGACTTAATATGTTATAGATAACAATGACTAAGTTTAATATTAGAGGCTTGTCAACTAGTTTGGGCATAACTACTCATTTGCTCATTTGCATCTTCTAGCTACTCGTGGAGGTAATTTACAAGATCAAAAGAATGTGAATTTTCATTAGATTTATCAAAAGCAGCTGGATTTGTTCTCGCTGGCAAAGATACACATTAGTTTTAATGGAAAGAACACATATAAAGGGGGGGCCTGACTGGCTCAGTTGGAAGAGTATGCAACTCTTGATCTCAGGGTCATGGGTTCAAGCCCCACACTGAGAGTAGATTACTTAAATAAACTTAAAAAAAAAGAAAGAAAGAATAACATCTGTATGCCAAGTGACTATATTTTGTTAGTCTGCTCATACATTTTGACAACACTGTAACATTTTCATTCATAATAAAATCTTACTAACACAACAAAAAGGTATGCACATTTTTTCATACACAAAGGAATACATTTAACACAGTGTATATTAACCTATATGCAATTCCATGAAATCAAACCAGTCAACCAAGTGCATCTTTTAAGTAAATATTCTATGCCTAGCAGTGTAAAATATTTTTATGTTCCAAACATACACTTACCTCCTCAAACACAACAGTTACTAAAAAGAGCACTGTGCTACATAAATAATGTCTACAGTTTTTGAAAGTTCATAGTTATATAATTATCCTTTAAATCAATCTCGGGTTTCATCTTGATAGACTAATAAAAGGGATTTTTGTAACAAATATAAAGAATATCCATTTGAAACAGTATATTTCCACATGTTCTCCAAGAGCAGAAATACTGAGTAGAATATTTTTATCCAGAAGATATGGGACTCTGTGTTTGAATTCATTTTGTGTGATGAACAATTTAATTCCATAAACAAACTCTTAGTTGATGATTTCTATTTAGGAAACTAATTTGTAGATGCAACCCCAGGTTACAGAAGCAATATTCCTAATGCTTAAGTCTACTCAGTAACCAAAGTGCCTATTTGTCATTTTGATTAAAAGTGGATAAAGCAGCCAATTTGATGAAAAAAAATCAACTAACAGTTACTTGATTTTAAAAGCCAAAGCAATACGGTTCTCGAGTAAATTTCCACTGTCAAATTTCTCTCATTGGTTAACTCTAATTGTCTCAGGATAAAATGATTAATTGGGTTGAATTATTAAGAAACATTGTGGAGGAATAGAAATATTACAAATAAGGAAAAAAGCATAAGAGAAGTAGAATAATTTTTCCAAATCCACAAAGGTGATAAATGCTGGATTCCAGTTTAGAACCCAAGTTTCTGACCCCAAACCAGGCTTTTCCCTCTTCACCATGCTTTCTCCACAGAGATCAAACCAATCAGTAAGTACAACGTAGACATGTTCAGCAATATAAATTTATTTTATCTCCAAATCTATTTGAATGTTACATATGAATTACCCTATTTTTTTAAAGATTTTATTTATTTATTTGATACCAAGAGAGATCACAAAGTAGGCAGAGAGGCAGGCAGAGAAAGAGGGGGAAGCAGGCTCCCTGCTGAGCAAATGTGGGGCTCGATCCCAGGACCCTGGGATCATGACCTGAGCTGAAGACAGAGACTTTAACCACTGAGCCACCCAGGTGCCCCTGAATTACTCTATTTTTAAAAACTAGTACAAGTAGGTGGAGCCCTACTTTTAATTTTTTAAAGGATTTTATTTACTTATTTGAGACAGAGAGAGAGAGCACACAAGCAGGGTAAGCAGCAGGCAGAGGGAGAAGCAGATTCACTGCTGAGCAGGGAGCCTGATGTGGGGCTCTATCCCAGGACCCCAAAATCATACCTGAGCTAAAAGCCGACACTTAACCAACTGAGCCACCCAGGTGCTCGGACTATAAGACTTGGAAATAATAACCCATCTCTTCCATCCAGTTAGCTAATAATCTTTTAAATTATAGTGACAAAAAAAAAAAAAAAGAACAAAATATTAAGAAGATAAAACTCCCTGTTTCAGGTGTATCGGGTAGTCAATTCAGCTTCTGAGTAGGCTGGAGAAAATTGCTTTGTCTGCCTCAGACTCAGTTTTCTCAGCAAGAAAGGATATAAAATATTGAGCATTTTATTGCTCTTTCTTCCAGGGCACTATTAATACCCTACTGGCATAAAGAAGCTACTGCATCTTGTTATAGGGAACTGTTTTTCCATTACCCTAATTACTGCTCCTAGTACACTGGTTTGTGTTGAACTTTTTGAATAACAGCACTGTATTCTCTATTATTCTCGGTTCCTATGGTTGCAGTATTCTGCCTATTTCCCAGTAAGCAATGTAATCTCAACTTTTTTCCATTAATAAGAAATCACAGATTGGAGAAACTCACTTGCTAATTTGCACTAATGATGATAGGGAGAATTGACAATTACATTTTGTAGACTGGAAGATATATAAACAAACATGATTAAAACTTGAAGATACTGTTTCACTAAATGTACTTTTTCTCAGCAATTGCTTACTTTATTTACATAGACGCCCTTTGCCCTAACCGTGCCATGATAGTGAAGTATCACCAAGTATTAATGATACTTTAAACCATTTAATCTTTTCTAGCAATGATGTGAGACACTCTGATTTTCAAGTCTACATATTTCTTTTCTCCAGTAGAGCAAGAACAGAAGGAAAAAGATCTAAATTCTACTTGTAAGAAAAGTTTTATTTAAGTGAAGGTCATTAAATGCTGGAATAAGGATAGAAAAAGGTCAAAATAGAACAAAGAAGTGTTTTAACTACAGAATAGACTTTCTATCCCCTGGAAGGATTCAGTTACGGTTCAAGAACCATCAACTCCGGGGCGCCTGGGTGGCTCAGTGGGTTAAAGCCTCTGCCTTCGGCTCAGGTCATGATCCTAGGGTCCTGGGATCGAGCCCCGCATCAGGCTCTCTGCTCCGTGGAGAGCCTGCTTCCTCCTCTCTCTCTGCCTGCCTCTCTGCCTACTTGTGATCTCTGTCTGTCAAATAAATAAATAAAATCTTAAAAAAAAAAAAACCATCAATTCCTATTAATTTAAAAAGTCTTAGTCTGCACCAACACATAAAGAATGGACCATTCTTACTTCTTCAATTTATAAGCAAGAGAACTTATAAACTAAGCAATTTATAAGCAAGAGGGATGAAATGACAGCTCAAGACCATATGATTAATTTGAGAATCACTATGAATTAGTATTCATAGGTCAGACTTAAATTTTTTTCACCTTGGAAAACACATTTTCAATTATAGTTGATAAAAAATAAACTTGTGGTTTGGGGAACATGGGTTGGAGAGTTGATGAAAAATCACAATGTTCTATCACTCTAGGAAATACTGAAATTATACTTCTGTTTTTACCCTTTTCTCTTTACACAAACATTACTCCTGTTAGTATTATTATATGGACCTTTATTCTTCAGAGACCTGATTATATGCCACTGGCATAGCATGCTCGAATTTAGGAGTTTGTGTTAAATAAAAATGACTTTGAATTCCAAATTTAAAGACATATGAAAGTATAGGTTTCAAATTTTTACTTCATCAAATTTTAAAGTTAACTTTTAGAGCTAAGTTAAAGAGTTGATTTTGTCTCTAATTTGATGGATGGACCCCTAAAAGAGTCGGCAATAAGATTCATCTAATCTAAATTTGAATTCATGTTGTTATTTGGAATAAATGTAATTCAGACTGCTATCAAGGAATTTATCTAATAAGGGCTCTTGAAGTAAAATTCACAGGAGTGGAAATGGGAAATTGAAAAAAGTCTAAAACTATGCCTTTCTTTTATGACAGAACTTCACAAGGAGAAACAAAATTATTTTAACATGTAAGACTAAAGTAATAACAACAACAAGAAAATAGTATTTTCACTGCAAAAGTAAGAAATTAACAGGAAGAAAACTTCAGGTGAAAGTTTTATATATACGTAAACTTACATATGGTATACTGTTAGAAACAAGACAACTGAATTCCCACAATGGAATCCTTATGTTAAGCCCACGTCGTCGTCGTCGCCAAACCAAGACTTAACTTGATCACAGTTTCAACTCTCCTGAAAATGTAATCTTAAACAAATCACTCAGGAATTGCCCAATCAGCATTAGTTAGCTAATCTGCCTGATAGACTTTTGCCATCCTCTAAAGGAGAGTAATCTTATGATAACCAACCTGATTTTTTTATGTAGTATAACTTCTTTATTCCTGCTTCCTTCTCCCTATAAAAGTCTCACTTTGTACAGCAACTCAGAGCTCCTGTCTGTGAGATTGAATGCTGCCTGACTCAAGTAAATTTTTGTTCAAATACATTCTTGAAATTTTTAACATTCTTCAGTTTATCTTTAACAGTTCTGGTATCAGAGGAGGGAACCAAAGACCACTCTCGAAGGTCCCCAGGAACACCAAGCAACCAGATGTAGGTACCTGTGGAGCCCCTTGAGCTTGCTGTTTTCTCACTGCCTCTGAAGGTCATGGGTAAGTCCCATTCAGATCCTAGCTCCACAGCTTTTGCATTTTGAACATCAGACATTGAGCACTTTTCCAAACGGAGTCCAGAAACTGGCTGGAGTCAGACTGGGCCAACTTAGAAATCAGACTGGATCCAAAGATGGACTAGGTCTGACTGGGAAACTGGACTGGGCCTTGAGTCAGACTGGGTCCAACTTAGAAATTGGAATGGGTCCAATTTAAGCTGGACTTTATTTGGTGTGAGGCCTAGGATGAATAAAATTTTAAGGCCAAGTGAGCAAGTTGACTTAACCAAAGAAAATATTTAATTACAGTGGCCACAGTAGAGAACTTTTAACCTAGATAAGCTTATCCATTTATGAGGTACCCTAGAGAAAAGTAAGTCTCAGCCAAAGACTCACCATAAAGTGTGGAAGGAAATTTATTTTTCCTCCTCTACGGTTTCTGGTAATTACAATGAGACCTACTGGGACACCCCCAATCACTCCAAAGCCTGCAGACAGGATCCTGAGAAAACTGGCAGAAGCCAGCAAAGGGCGAGAATTCTCATCAAAGTCAGCTCTCCCAAATCTGTCTATTTCAGGGGTGGCAGACAGGTGGGAGAGCAGAAAAATAGGTTGGAGACCTTACTGAGTCATTTTGCAAAGCTAGGAGAGTACGAACTACCTTGAATTAAGGTCTGAGTGCTTGTGACAAGACCTGAATGGGTTGCTAAAAGATGGAATTCCTGGGAAAGTGAGGAGAGCATAGAAGGGGATGTTGTGATGGGCAGTGAAATGGACAAAATGCCCCGAGCCATCCAACCACTAATACAAAGGAAAGCAAAAGCACAGTAATATCAACCCCAGGCAGTGGGACAGCTCCAGTTCAGGAAACATTCATGATGAGAGAATATATACTCCTGCAATGCTTATTGATAAAACTGCTACGTTCCAGGAAAAGGCCAGGGAAAGCATTCAGGCATGGTTGGTGTGCTATGGGATATGGCGGGACAATGGCATTTCTCTAACTGAGCAGGAAGCAGAGAAGACGGGAACATTATCAAATACCTCGCCCTCCAGCAGCAAGTGCGTGGCACTCAGGGGCCTCAAGGTACTCACTCCCGCACAGACTGGATTATTCTAGCCTGCAGGGAATCTTGTCGCAATGAGGAGGATCTCCCTGGGCATGTGGTACCCTGAAAATCTGTGGAGGAACTACAATAAATTCTTAGTTAAGAATGAGAAAGGCTGGGGCGCCTGGGTGGCTCAGAGGGTTAAAGCCTCTGCCTTTGGCTCAGGTCCGATCTCAGAGTCCTGGGATCAAGCCCCCCATCAGGAATCTCTGCTCAGTGGAGAGCCTACCTCTTCGTCTCTCTCTCTTCCTGCCTCTCTGCCTACTTGTGATCTCTGTCTGTCAAATAAATAAATAAAATCTTTAAAAAAAAAAAAGAATGAGAAAGGCCATCTCTAACTCTGCCTTTGAAGGTGCTGTTCCAGCCACATTTACTTCAGGAACGAAAGCCAAGATATTGCAGTCTGCTCCTACCACCTAGTATGGGATGCCAATCCGTGCTGAGCCCAGTCATGGAACAAGATATTTATCATATTGGACAACCCATTGCTGATCTGGGAGAAATTGACAAATTCCAGGAATAGACTGTAGGAAAGACCCAAGACAAAGAAGGAACTTGAAAAACCAAAAGTTTGTTCCAACTCCAGGACCTTTAGAGGGTCTGACCAGCTCTAAAAATTGTTAATGATGGGGCGCCTGGGTGTCTCAGTCGTTAAGCGTCTGCCTTTGGCTCGGGTCGTGATCCCAGCATCCTGGGATGGAGCCCCACATCGGGCTCCCTGCTCCACAGGAAGCCTGCTTCTCTCTCTCCCTCTGCTGCTCCCCCTGCTTGTGTTCCCTCTCTCGCTGTGTCTCTGTCAAATAAATTTTTTAAAAAATCTTTAAAAATTGTTAATGCTTCAGTTTACATTTTAACAGTTCACACTCATATATATGCATGTATACTTATGGGTATACATGTATATGCAGATTCTATATGGATATATATATTTATATACATAAACATACATACTTCATATGTGTGTACAGATTAAATAGGTACATAAATCTTGTTCATTCTAACTTTCATCACATGTCAATCCTCTCTCACTGAATCCTAAATTTTATATTAGGACACACTTAATAACCAACAAAATTCCTAACCAGGCTAGGATTTCTGGTCACTTGCTCTTTGCCTACATACAAAAACATTACTACTAATAATATAAGGTTCACAGTTTGGGTATAAAGTAATTTTAAAAAATCTAGTCTTCTAACTATTAACAAACAAAACTCTTCCAATATTGCTCAGCAAATAAAAAGAAACCTATTTCAGTTGTTTTGCAAGGGCTCTCATTTTACAATTTTTGATAACTGCAAAAGGAAATAACTCTTCACTATTTACACTTCACACCCACTAATGCTAATGAAAATACCAAATTTGTCATATTACTGGAGCCCCCAAAGTGGCTAGCTGAAAATAAGTGTAGGTGATGACATGGTAAATTAATGTTTTGGTGGTAACTCCACAGCTGAATAACAAATATGCACTAGCACATTCTAATTACGCTAACTAGTTTTCCTATCATCCCCCATGGCAGTATAGACCTAGTTCAAGTTCACAGGGGTCAAGTGATGAACTAGTTAACCTTTTCAGGCTCTGTACTTTAGTTACTGCTTTTTTCCATGTAACACTTTACTGAGATGCCCGTCATATATTTGTTTTTAAATCACATGTAATTGACCTATCTCTATAATAGAAGTATTTAGAATTACACAATCCAGAATTTCTAGTATTCATTTCAGGGCTGTTGCTCCTTATTAAAGATCCTTCTAGCTCCAATGTGTTACTAAAGTGACAATTTTTCTCAAGGGATAATTATGACCTCTTGGATACTAACAAGTACATTAATGGAATTATGTACATGTAAGCAAAACTTTATATTTCATTAGTTGAGATCCAAATGTTTTGAACTCGAAATAATTTTTGTTTTAAATTAACAAACACATTAATTTTACATAAGAGCCAATGCCTTCTTTTGTCCTGAGAATTATCTAGTATACACAAAATTTATTGGGGCTAAATATCAGGAATGATTTTGTAACTAGTCACAGTGATCTCAGCAAACTGAACATAATATAAAAATTCTGATAACAGAACCCTGTCTCGAGTTCTTAAACACTACTCAAATATATTCATTCTATGTTTATGAAGAATGCTCTTCTCTGTCTCCCTCACCACCCTCTTCCCCTGCTTACTCCTATAGGGACTATGTGGATAAATTAAAATTTATGCTTGAAAATTCAAATTATAAGACAAAATAAAGGTAAATAGGTCTTTAAAAAAAAGAAAATTCCATATGGAAAGATAATGGAATGGACATTCAAGTTGTGCTGCTCCAATGTCACAATCCCCTTCAGTGGGGAAGATTTTCCAAACTGCTATTTTCAGAATATCATAGAATTTTAGAGTTAGAGGGTACCTTAAATGCCAATTAGTCCAATTCCTCTTTTGTTTCCTGAATTTCATCTTCAGTGGCCCATGATATAGAATATCTACCTATCAAGATCCCATTACTGGAGAGTTTTGACTTTTAATATTTTTCTCACTTTAAAATTCCTAAATTTTGCATCCATTTGGCCTTCTAAAGTAACTTTTTAATAAAGGCAAGATGGTAGGCAGATAGTATAGGACATTTAAAGGGCTAAAAAATCCAGCAATCCAGAAATACCAATGAGAGCAGAAGAAAAAGGTGGGGGGACTGCCTAGAAAAACAGTAAGCTTTTAAACAATAATCACTGTACTGCTCCCTCTTGCCTCTGAGACTTCATACATATTGTTCCTTCTGCCTAGGACACCCTCTGCCATCACCAACACCACCATCTCCCTGCATCCACCACCATCACTAGGCCCCCATATTTACCTTCAATTCTACTTTTATCTAACAATTTCTTTCATGTGCTTATACACATCTCCTCCAGGAATCTTTCTCTGCCCCAACTGACTGAATTGGGTATGCTCTGTACTCTCCCATAGTACTTAGCATTATCTTTTCATAACACACATGATATTGTGTTAAAATTCCTTGTTTACTTTTCTGTGTCTCTAACTAAAGAATAAACCCCTTGAAAATAGAGATCTTATGACTTAGCATTGCATCCCAGCTTCTACGCCGTGGAGGGCACATAATCATTGTTGAAAAAAAAACCTTTATTAACAAATTACAGGCCAGTATTTGCTTTTCAGTTTCATTATTTTCCATGGAAAAACATTTCCAACTATATAAATGGGATAGATTAGAAAATAGGATTTGCTTCATGGAAAATCATTTTAAATCAACTTCATTAGCACAAATATATTTCATAAAGAGAAAAATGACTCTTTAACTACATATGTTTGCATACACACACACATATATATACTTAGTGCCTATTTATAGATAAAGCTCTGTCTACTCATCTTCAAATAATTTTTAAGCAATGCTCATCATCACTAACACTATGATTATTGGTGATTTAGTTAATTTGCATTTTCATGGCACCAAAAACCATAGTGCTGGGTACAGTATCTCTAAGTATATTCTAATTTCTTTCCATCTATCTATCAAGATATTTGTTTACTGCTCGTCATTGCTCTCCCTGGGCACACACATGATATTTTGGGGGGAAAATTTTTTAACAGCATTTTCTTTGAGGAAATTAAGAACATAATGTAAAATCTCTCAGGCTGATTTAGCCCTTACTATACCAAGTACTATACTATACTACTATACTATACTATACTATACTATACTTACTATAGCTCTATTATTCCAAGAAACAAAACAGAATTCAATTTTCAAAATTTCCCTGCTGTTAGAGAACATTCTTAATGATCTTTTCCAGTAGATACACTAGCAAGGTGCTAGAATAAAATTTGTTTTGTGTAAGGTGGATTCTTTTTGTATGCTTTTGTTTTGTTTCATTACTGATTATCTTTTTTTACTCTCATTTTTGTAGGGGCTTTAAAATACTTCTTTTTCCCTCTTCCATGAAAACATTTTTCCCCAGGAGATTTCTTGACTTTTGTGTCATGGCTAACTGGAAGGGGATGTCCTCAGAGTAACTGAGACTGCACTCAACTTTAATAATCACTAAGTACCTCAAAAACGTGAAGAGCTCTTATCATGATCAGTTGCCCTCGCCTTCATGGTTTACTTCATGCTGGCATTGTCTGCAATGCAGAAATCAAAAGATCATTCAAAACAGCACCTCTAGTTAATGAATTATGGCCCATGAGTGGAAATTAACAATAACCATCTAACAACCATGCACCAATAAAATTGCCATAGAATTCTGCTATCATAAAGGACATGGGAATTGTTTCCCCAGTCAATTATAAGGGATCAGGATTAATCATCTTAAGATAGGAATCTTGACTCTAATTGAACACATTAATATGTTAACCTTAATAGATGCTTTTATGACTGCATTAATTACTAACTACTTGATTTGGACAGCACCCTTTCAGACTCTATCTGTGGTTTCTTTTTTATTTTTTTATTTTTTTTAAAGATTTTATTTATTTATTTGACAGACAGAGATCACAAGTAGGCAGAGAGGCAGGCAGAGAGAGAGGAGGAAGCAGGCTCCCCGCCAGGCAGAGAGCCTGATGTGGGGCTCGATCCCAGGACGCTGGGATCATGACCTGAGCCAAAGGCAGAGGCTTTAACCCACTGAGCCACCCAGGTGCCCCTGTGGTTTCTTTTTTAATCTCACAATACCATGAGATAGATATCACCATTTTTACCTATCTTAGAACTAGTCTTAACCAAGGTCACAAAATTAAACAGTAGCAAAATCAGGATTTTAAGCTAGTCTTCCTAACTGCAAAGGCTGTGCTTTTCCTCATAAGGAATATGTTATCATTTAATGAATAATGAAATAACAGTAAAAATACGTTGATTTTTTTTTAATCTCACTATACACTGGAAAAAAAATTGTCAAACTGGCTAAAAAAGCAAAAACCCAACAATATGCTGTCCAAAAGAACAATACCTTATATTCAAAAACTACAGATAGGTTGAAAGTAAAAGGATAGAAAACACGTATAATGTGCAAAAACACGTATAATGTGCAAAAGTAACCATAAGAGTGGAGTAACATATTAACATCAAATTGACTTTTTTTAAAAGATTTTATTTATTTATTTCAAAGACAGAGATCACAAGTATCCAGAAAAGTAGGCATAGAGAGGGGAGGGAGCAGGCTCTCCACTGAGCAGAGAGCCCAATGAGGGGCTCGATCCCAGGACCCCAGATCATGACCTGAGCCAAAGGCAGAGGCTTTAACCCACTGAGCCACCCAGGTGCCCCTCAAATTGACTTTAAAATAATAAATATTACAAGAGACAAGGAAGGAAATTTTATAATGATAAAATCATCAATATATCAGGAATATATACCAATCATAAAGGAATACACATAAGAAGAGATTGTCCAAATACATGAAGCAAAAACTGACAAAGTTAAAAAGAAAAAGAGATAACTGAACACAAATAGTTGAATATGTTAATAACCCACTTTCAGTAATTGAAAGAACATCTACATAGACATTCAACAAATATACAGAAGATTGAAAACAGTATCTACCACTTGACCAAACTTACAATGTTAAAGCAGACCATCCATCAACTGTGGAATACATGTTTTTTTCAATGCATATGGAATATTTAGGATAGATTATCTAATGCACCATAAAACAAGTCTCAATAATTGTCAAAAGACTGAATTTACACAATATATATTCTATGTTCATATAATTAAATTAGATATCAAAAACAAATAAAATAAAACTGAAAATATTTATAAATTAAACAATGCATTCTAAGTAATGCATGGGATAAAAAATCACAAATGTAATTTTAAAATATTTTGAACTAAATGAAAACAAAAGTACAACATATCAAAACTTCTGGGATGCAGCTAAAGCAGTGTTTAGAGGGATATTTATAGCTTTAATTTTTAAAATTTTTATTTATTTGACAGAGAGAGAGAGAATACAAGCAGGAGGCACTGCAGGCAGAGGGAGAGGGAGAAACAGGCTCCCTGCTGAGCAGGGACCCTCCCCCCCCAATGTAGGGCTCAATCCCAGGAACCTGAGATCATGACCTGAGCCAAAGGCAGATGCTTAACCAACTGAGCCACCCACATGTCCTATTTATAGCTTTAAGCACCAATATCTAATTAGAAAAAAATCTCAAACTTCTACCATAACAACCAGAAAGGCAAATTAAGCAAGCAGAAAGAAAATAATAAAGATTAAATTAGAAACAAATAATAAAGATTAATTTAGATTAAACTATAAAATGAAAACCAACAGAGAAATATCAATGAATTCCAAAGTTGGTCCTTTGAAAATATCAACTAAATTGGTGAGCCCTTATCTATACTAATCTGGAAAATAAGGAAGAAAAATAAATAAAAATGGTCATTCCTAGCATTCCTACCTAAATTTTTTAAAAAGATTTTATTTATTTATTTGGCAGACAGAGATTACAAGTAGGCAAGAGAGGCAGGCAGGGAGAGAGAGGAGGAAGCAGGCTCTCCTCGGAGCAGAGAGCCCGATGTGGGGCTGGATCCCAGGACCCTGGGGATCATGACCTGAGCCAAAAGCAGAGGCTTTAACCCACTGAGCCACCCAGGTGCCCCAGCATTCCTACCTAAATTAAAAGCATTATAATAGGATATTATGAACAATTTTATGCCAACAAATTAAAAAATGTAGGTGAAATAGACAAATTCCTAGAAAGATACAAATTACAAAAAAAATTATCAAGGAAAAGCAGAAAATCTGAATAGTTCTATAATAAGTAATGAAGTTGAATCCATAATGAAAAAGTGTTCCCAAAAGAAACTCTCAATCTCAGAAGGGGCTTTATAGATGAATTCTAGAAAATATATATTTTTTAAAGATTTTATTTATTTATTTATTTGTCAGAGAGAGAGGGAGAGAGAGTGAGTGAGCACAGGCAGAGTGGCAGGCAGAGGCAGAGGGAGAAGTAGGCTCCCCGCCAAGCAAGGAGCCCGATGCAGGACTCAATCCCAGGACATCGGGATCATGACCCGAGCCAAAGGCAGCCGCTCAACCATCTGAGCACCAGTCCTTTACAGATTCTTCCAGAACAGAGGAGAAAACACTTCCCAACTCATTTTATAGGACTAGAAGGACTCTAATACCTAAGACAAATAAAGACATCATAAAATATATTGTTCATGAATATAAATGCAAAAACATTCACAAAAATATAAAATAATAAGGCTTTAAAACTTAACAAAATATTAGCAAACTGAGGGGCACCTGGGTGGCTCAGTCACTAGGCGTCTGCCTTCACCTGGGGTCAGGTGCCTTCACCTGGTGATCCCTCAACCTGGGATCGAGCCCTGCTATCAGGCTCTCTGCTGGGCTGGAAGTCTGCTTCTCCCTCTCCCTCTCCCCCTCCCCTGCTCGTGTTCCCTCTCTCTGTGTCTCTCTCTGTGTCAAATAAATAAAGAAAATATTTTTTTTAATTAGCAAACTGAATTAAACAATATATTAAACAATTATACAATATGACCAACTTGATTTGATCCTAAGAATATAAGGTTGGTGGGGTGCCTGGATGGCTCATCAGTTAAGCGTCTGCCTTTAGTTCAGGTCATGATCCCAGGGTCCTGGGATAGAGCCCTGCATCAGGCTCCCTACTCATCTGGGAGTCTGGATCTTCCTTTCCCTCTGCTCCTACACTCTCACTCTCTCTTGTTCTCTCTCATGCATGTGCTCTCTAAAAAAAAAAAAAAAAAAAGAATGTACAGTTGGTTTAACATCCAAAAAATCAATTAACATAAATATCATATTAATGAACAAAGGGCTAAGAACCACATGTGTGGTTTGTGTGTCTACGTGGGTCATCTCAACTGACAGACAAAAAAGTATTTGCCAAAATCCAAAACCAATTCATGACTTTTTTATTGCAGTATAGTTGACACACAATGTTATATTAGTTTCACACAATATGGTGATTTGATGACTCTATATACATCATGCTATGTTCATAACAAATGTAGCTACCATCTGTCACCTCACAATGCTATTACCATACCAT
Source organism: Mellivora capensis (assembly GCA_004024625.1). NCBI lineage: Eukaryota > Metazoa > Chordata > Mammalia > Carnivora > Mustelidae > Mellivora > Mellivora capensis. The sequence goes on from PISX010002266.1 coordinate 14,858, forward strand.
TGACCATATTCCCTATGCTGTACCTTTCACCCCCATGACTTGTTCATTCCATAATAGGAAGCTAGCACCTCCCACTCCCCTCTGATAACTATCTGTTTTTTCCTCCATATTTATGGCTCTGTTTCTAATTTTTTGTTTGCTTTTTCATTTGCTTTTTTTTAGATTCCACATGTAAGTGAAATCAAATAGTATTTGTCTTCCTCTGTCTGACTTATTTCACTTAGCATAATGCCCTCTAGGTCCATCCATGTTGTTGCATGGCAAGGTATCTTTTTTATGACTGAATAATATTCCAACATACACACACATACCCCACATCTTTTTTGGTTAATACCAATTCATGATTGCAAAAACTCATCATTGCAGGAATAAAAATGAACTTACTTTAACTGATAAAAGATATCTGTGAAAAAAATCTGTAACTAATGTCCTACTTAATGGAGGAATACTGAACACTTTCCTCCTAAGGAACGAGGCAGAAATATTGGCTGTCACCAGATCTATTCAAATTTTGCTGGAGATGAGAGGGGGAGGCAAAGGTAAGGGGGAGTGGAAGGAGATAAAAAAGGAAAGGGAGAAAGGAAGGAGATGGAAGAAAAGGAGAAGAAAGGGAAGGGTGCAAAGGAGCAGGACCTAGAAGAGGAGTGAAGCACATATGCAAATACCCTAGAGAAAAAGAGTCCCAAAGAACTAAAAAAGATTCAATACAGATGGGGCACAGAACATAATAGAACAAGTGTGCTGGAAAGAAATTTATTCTAGAAAAAAGTCAGATATCAGATGTTGTTAATGACTTTGAAATTTGAACAGTACATACTCATTTCATTGATTAACTAGTTATCCATTTTCAATTTCCTAGGACATTTTTTAAAGGCTAATTTTTTAATTCATTACATGTATTGAGAACTTTCCACCTTGCATACTTTTAAATGTTACAAAGGTCCGTTGGGGGAAAAAGTACAATTATAAATTCAAAGATATTAACATATAATAGCTTTCTTCTAGTCAGGTATTAATTCAGATTAAAATCAAGATGTGATAAATTTCCTGCCTACTAGTAGCCAAATGTAGTTTCTGAATATAGTTCCTTTTATCTGGGCCTTTAAAACCACTTTATAAATAACTGCTTAATCCAGTTGAGAGGCCAGGCAGAGAAGACAGGGAACAGTAAGCTACTCAAAGTTACTTTACAGACAGAAGTATTATGACTCGGTGAGAGACCAGGACAGAGCAGCCCAGCAAGATGTATAGCTGTGGGGAGCTGCTGATGGGCAGCACTCCAACAGGAAAGTACTGAAGAAGGGAAAAGATTTCCCCCTCAAAAAGAGAATAACATGAGTAAAGATATGCTCCAAATATGTAGATTTTTGTGGCTGGAGAGTTTAGATAATTGGGAATGGTGTTGGAAATAAGACTCAGAGTATACTGTATAGATGTTTGTATTCTAGGCTGAGGGATTTAAATTCTATCCTTCATGTAAATAGGTACCCACTAAAATTGCATCATGGAAATTAAATTTCATCAATTTTAAAATACCATTGATTTAAGATACCTGATTATCATGTCTCAACTTGCCAAATGTGGAATACTAGCAGAGACATTAAAATGTGAAACAATATGAAGTTTAGAATTGATGTAAGTTATCAATTGCTGAAGCCTGATAACTTTAGATATCTAGGTGGGAAAAAAAAAAAACTTGATAAAATCTGTCTTCTATGTTTTATATCCCTTTCTCTTCATATATCGAAGGATTGTGTGTCTGAAAAGGCAAAAAGACTGTTAATGAAAATGAAAATATTTGAATGGTATTTACTAGTATTTGTAGCTCAAGAGGTTAAATAATGGGTTTAATGAGGCCATGGACTTCAGAATTATCCTAAGTAGGCCAGTTAATCACTAAGAAAAATCATTTTTGCTCAAGGCCATAGCCTATACTCCTCACTTGGTATCTATTTTGAAAATGCATATTACTAACCACAAAAAACAACAGGCCAAGCAGAAGCACGGTATTAATGAATGAGAGAGTTGGGAAGGATGACAGAAGTTATAAAGTAAAATTCTCCCCAGTGCATATATCCCCTTGACAAATATTTCTGAACAAGTGAGTGAGCATTATTGTGGGGGAATTGTGCCACCCACGTACCAGTGCCCATCTATGGGGGAGAGCTCCAATCGAAAGAGAAGTCTATTGAAACTGCACTAAAGCCACCTCTGGTGCCTTCTGGGTAAAGTCTGTCCCTTCTTCTTTATGTCAGCCTTGCAAATACTTACAGGTGACTTCTCCCAGCCAAATTTTGCTATTTCATTCCACAATTTACCAAATACCATGGTTTCCAAAACATTCTACTGTCCCCTATATGAGCTACTTCAGATCACTTCTTTTTCTAAAACTGTGGCACCCAGAATGAAATACAGTTCTTTCCCATTGTTGCCTGGCTAACCCAAAGTACAGAATTCTCCATGACTAAATCTACGCAAAATCCTGCAATACTTGGGGGCAGCACATCAAATAGCAAGATGATGCTGATGAGGTATCCTTCAGAGAATATAAGTGGGTAAAACCATGAACTCCCTGCAAGAAGGTTTAATTCATGTATTAAAGACACTTCTATGAGGGAGTAGAATGCAAAGAGAAAGTGATGCACTATATTTCCCTTGCAATTGGATCCACACCAAAAGATTTCTGGGAATTTTCTTTTCTGAATGGAAGCTAAGTGCATTCATTAAACCTGGGAAGTTCTGAGTATTCCAATCTGCATAGTGAATTGGAACTGCAGTAGCCTGAATATGAATGGAGATGAGGTAATTCAGTAACATGAAAGAGGAAATGCAGTTTAATTACCTTGGAGAATATTTTTGCAAATAAATTACTTCTACTTTTATGACAATACCGGATCACGAACCCATTCACCTTAATGTTGGGTAACGAGGACTACAAAGCAAGTCATAAAAATGCTCCGTGAGCAATGCTGACTTTAGAAACCCCAATCTTATGGAAAAATCTCTTACTATTAAAATCATTTGTAGTTCAAAAATCTGAGACATGAAAGGATTCCCATGCATTTTAGAAGATCCTTCTTACCTTAATTAAGGAACCAAAGAATTTGGGAACAGTAGTAAAAAGAATTTCTCATTTCTTCAAATCTATATAAAACATATACTTCTTTACTGGCACCATAAAGTAGAATTTAATCTAGAAATGGCTGAAAATAGTCTGAAAAGAGATATTCTTTTGAAGTGATAGTCTGGGACCTTAGACCAATGATAGTCCCTAGGAAAAATATTGTCTATGGAATTATATATTTCTCCTATTTAAGAAATTCTGTATATATAGTGAGCATGCACATGTACAAGAGAGGATTTTTTTTCCAAGGGAGGAACTTTTATCCCTTAGAAAAACAGAAGGTAAATTTTAATAATAGTGAATGCAAATTAAGGGAAATAATAACCTATTTTTACCCATTAGATTAGCACAAAATTTAAAAGGCAATAAGGCTCATTACTAATGAGTCTAAGTCGTCCTCAGACTCTGTTCATTTGACTATGAGTTGCTACAAATTGGGGAAAATAATTTGGAAATGTGTGTTAAAAATTTAAATACACTGCTTCATTAATAATGTTACTATTGGGGACTCTGTCCTATTGTAATTATGAACACATGTATCTAAGATAAATGGATAGAGGTGTTTGTCACAGCATTATTTGTCACAGTAAAAAAAATAGAAATAATCTAAACATCTATAATTATGGTTAATAAAAAATATTAGACTGTTAGGAAAGTATGAGTCAGATGCTGATGTTAAAATAAGAGGGATGTCCTTGAATTAGTAGTGAAATTGAGAGTGATATACAGAATATAGCTTCTTTCCTGTGAAACCAAATAAAAACAATAACAAACCCATATATGTGTATTTGGATGTTTGTATAAGCATATGCTGTTTAATACTGATTACCTCACGGTAATGACAGTACTAAGAGGTGATTTAAAAGGGAGCTTTAGATCTCCATAATCTACATTAGTTCCCTTAAAATCCCCTCCACATGAACATAAAAAGTAAAAAGTGTGCTTGCTATTTGTACACAGCTACAAGAAAGACACCCACTCCTTTCTCACCCTCCCACTCTGAAATCACCACACCTAAACATTGCCACATGGAAATTCTAAAGTCATCATAGCTTTAGAGAAATGACATGGAAAAGAGATGAACTTCTCATGTACATCTTTTTTTAAAATCCATGTAATATTTTAAAATGAAACTCATAAAAAAAAAGTTGTGGTGGAACTACTGAAGAATTTATACTAGTGTGTGTGCATGTGTGCGCCTTTGCACCCATCAGGGGGTTAAGAAGTGGGTTTCAGGAAGGAGATTAGTCGTAATTAACAAAAAGCATATAAACGTTAGTTTTCTTTTCATTCGCTTGTTTAATTCATGTGGGGTTTTTTCCTAGCCTTTTTGTCTCAGAGCTGTACCCAGAGTCTAGACATTGTTAGCATCAGTACCAGAAAGGGTTGGAGTGCTTCTTCAAGTCATTCCATAGTCAATACTTTCTCACTTCCCTTTCAAAGTTTATCCACCAGTATTTGCTTCCAAGATCACATACTATATTTTTCATACAAGGATTCTGCTGCTAATATGGTGGCAACCAGGACATTTCTTAGAATTAGTTTTCCAGGAGTTATCAACTGCTTGCATCAACTAATTGGTCTTTCACTCTCATGGCCATTTCACCTTATAACCTGAAGTGCCCTCCATGGAAGAAAGTTCTCTCTGTGCTTATTATCCAAGTAAGCTAGATAACTTAAGCTTTAACTCTCACAGCAGAAAAACAAGGAGTCTTATGCAAGCATATTAAGTTATGCATTCTTCTATTATATCTGTATGTACAGTCATCTGTATGCATGTAACCATATCCCCATAAGTCTAAGCTTCAAGAAGGCAGCCACCATGTCTTTTGGTTTCCAATGTCCAGCAGAATGCTTGACATAGTAAGTATTAGTAAAAGTTCACTGGGTGAATACAAATACAAATAACTGAGCATTTAATGTACCCTATTTACTCCAAGAAGTTATTTTCCTCTTGTGTAAAATAAGAATAATAGTATTGCTCCACATAACACTCTCAGTTACTATAAGTGAGAATCAGATAAAGTAACTAAAATGAAAATAATCTGTGTACTGCCAAGTATTATAGAAGAGAGAACTCCATTGAGAAGTTTATTGAAAGAGATCAACTTTCAAATAATGGGTCTCTGAAAAGGATCCACATAAAATATTCCATGAATCCACTACTGGGTAGAGTTGTAGTTCAAGAAACACAAATCTGAGGGTTCTCATACTTAATTACAGAAGATTAAAAATAGAGCTTGGTAAATTCACTTTAATTCACTTTAAGTCTACATTGGCTGCATTTGGATTTTCTCTTGTTCCTCCATTTTGCTTTTGTACCATTGTAAATCAGATACTTAGGGTATGGCTTTAGAGGACCTCAAGATCTCAAAAGATTCAAAACCAAACACTTTAGTATTTATTTAATAAATTATCTATACTTATTACATATTAAAAATGTAACATGTATTCAGTTAGGTAGGTTTTTCTTTTTTCCAACTCTGATGGTCACTTCCAGGTCCCGAAAAAATCTTCAACAAATATTGTTTGGCGTGAAAAGAAGAGATATATGTGTTAAGGCCTCCGAATAGGGTGTTAGCTGGCTCAGTAACTCACCTAGGTATAAACTTGGAACAGAATCTTGGTTTCTCTTTGCTTGATCTTGTTCTTTCTAATCTCATAGGAAGTAAACCATAATATTTCTAAGATCACTTCTTTCTCTAACATTTTAAGATTTTATAATTTTATCACTTTCCAGTTATAAGTCTACTTCAAGTTGAAAAAAAAAAAAACCCACATAATCCTACTTCATCATGTTGGCAGGTCTTGCTCATTTAAACCATCTTAAGAAACATTCCTAGGATGACTGCTCCAGTACAAAATAGAGTGGTTGATAGCAATAAATTAATTGTACACATTAATCAAAGTAACCTAATACTTGCCAAGCTTTCACCTGACTTTGTTCAAACAAATACCAGAATGTCTCAGAGAAGTCTCCTTTCTTCTCTCTCTCTCTCTCTCACACACAAACACACATACACAACCCATTTGTTTGGTTGTATTGTTTATCAGCTTTCCCCTTGCATCTGAAAATCAAAACCTTTGTTATTTCACTATAATATTCAGGAACGAAGATAGTTTATGGATTAGGAGAATGTGGGGGAAAGAGTGTCTTTTCAGGCTTCAGTCTCTGAGCTAAGGATCTCCCACCACCTGCTGCTTCCTACACTCTAAAACTCCTGCTCCAGCAAGCTTTCCTGCGAGGAGAGGAGAAAACTGGGAGGGGAAAAAGGTTGATGCGAGCTAGAGGCGGGAATGAGGAATGGGAGGCAGGAGGAGGCGTGGCCCAGCTCGGCTGTCAGGATAAATACTGAGAACTGGGTGCGGGGTGTGGAGAGAGAACTCGGGAAGACCGCCTGAAAAGAGCAGCACCGAGGACAGCTCCCAGCAGCGCCCGCCCCCGTCTTCCTCCGCGGATCTCTTTCACACACACAAACACACACACACACACCCCCACACACACACCCTGAGGTTTTTGCTCACCCCACACTCGCACTGACACACACACGCATACTCATACACGCACACACTCGGCTGTACAATGGCAGAATCCCACCTGCAATCCTCCCTGATCACAGCCTCACAGTTTTTCGAGATCTGGCTTCATTTCGACGCAGACGGTGATTATCTCCTCTCTTTTTAACTGTTTGAAGACCCCATGTCCCTGCCCTGTTCTATCCTTTTCCCCTCCCCTGAGCCTCCTAATCTATTTTCTCTCATTTCTTTACTTCTTCCCCCACCTCCCTAATCTTGTCTCTCCCGCTTCCTCTCAAACCATCAACTTGAAAGTTTATATGTGTTTTTCTATGTTAGCCCAAAACCTTCAACTTTTTTTTCTCTCCAAGAATGCTAATAGTAGGAAGGCAGGGGAGCAGGAGAGTGAGAGAGAACGAGCAGAGATAAGGGGACACCACACCCTAAAGTTTCTCTGGCTATACTGAACATCGGTACCATCCTTCTTTTCCCTTAGGGGGTCCAAACTTAGACACAAGGAGAGGGCTGTGCTCCCCTTTCCGCATCCTTTCAGAGTTAATCAATGTACAGGCGAGAGAGCTTTGCAGGTGGCCAGAACTATAGCTATTATGGAAATTGAAAGGGGAAGAAACTCAGAATGAAATGTCTGATACCTGGGTGCCTCTTTGTCTTTTCAGGAAGTGGCTACCTGGAAGGAAAGGAGCTGCAGAACTTGATTCAGGAACTCCAGCAAGCACGGAAGAAAGCTGGATTGGTAGGTTTAAGTTTGCAACCAAGGAAAAAGACCTTCAACCTTAAAACATAAATATTCTGAAGTTTTCATAATGAGCCATCGGAGATCAAGTGGTTTCCAGGGAATGCAGATTTATTGACTTGAGAAAGGAGAGGAAAAGCACCTTTCCGAACTCTGGGGGGGTGTGGGGGGAGATGAAAAGGGGAGAGAAAGAGATCCCCTAAAGGAAAAAACCTTACACTGTGAAATCAGAGCTTTTAAAATATAGATTCTATACTTGTACTTGCCTTAATAATGCTTAAAAGTGTGGGTGCATGAGATCTTTTAGCAGATCACCTCCTCTTCGATCGAGTTCCACAAGGTAATTTTTAACTTCTCTTTAACTGTGTGAGAAGTGGGGGCGGGGGGGGTGGGGCAGAGAAATACATTTCTGCCCCTTGGTGGTCAGGAAACAGATCTGCAGATTATGGATCTCTTGTTTTATTGCTACTTATTTTGAGGTTTGATGTGGTTGGACAGATAAGAAAATGTTCTATCTTGACCTCTCTCACTGGGGGAAAGTTGGACAATTTGTAACATAATAATGAGCAAGAACTTAACAAGAAAGATGTTCGTTTCTGTTAAGAGGGAGAAACCCAAAAGTCAGAGATGTAAAAAGTAAAACAATTTTAAGAATTTCATATATTTTTAAAAAGCAAAGCTATACTGATTGAAAACGACTAATGGGGTCTTGAAAGCAAGGTATATTTGTGAATTAAGCCATTAGGTAATTAAATAAATGACAATTCTTACCAATTATGAATAACTTCCTGGGGGCTTAAATTTACCTGTTAAGATGATCTCAGCATAAAAATAAAGTATACCCGGGTTTAGAACATAGATGGGATGATTGTACAGAGGAAAATAGGACAAGAATTTTACTAGTATACTGGGGTTTATGTAAGACTATATTTCAGAAGACTTGTGTTGGATTTGGGCTAGTTAGAGGTTAATGATCTTGGCCTTTTAACTACTGACTAGAGGTTTTACATTGCATATTATATATAACTTTTATGTCTTTAGAGGAAAACATAGATGTATGTGATCTTTAGCGGATCACCTTAAGCACTGACGTGTGTATAGATATTTTATAAATATGTTACTAACAGAATTACTTTTTTTCTATCTAAATTGAAAATTGTGTATTACACATCTCTGTACAACATATTCAAAAGACTACCAGAGGACTCTAAAATGTATTATAATGTATTACAAACTATCAGTTGCTAAAATCATGGGCCGAATGGATTTAAAACCAGATAACACTCTGGGATTGTTTTACCCAGATTTAATATTATATAAACCTGAAAGGATCAAATAAAATAGGAAATGTTTTATACACTGTCTCTACACCCTCCCCTCCTTATATATTATCATAAATAAATTCATGTAATATTATAGTTCTATATATCTTTGACTAATAAAGCAAAAACAATTCCTTATTTCATTTAAAATATCTGGAATAATCTTACTTGCCATATAGTTTCAATTAAAACATTGCAAGACACTTCTAGTAGCTAAATGATTATATTTTTATTTTTTTAGAATTTTAATATGTGATTTGTTTTCAGTTTAGAAATTCAGATATTTAGAAACTATATTTTTTGAGATTTTTCTTTTCCCATTTAAATATCTGTACTGTTTTGTAAACAAATAACTTCATGTTAGAGTTCTAAAGATTTAAAAGTTTTTTCTACTGTCCAGGCTCCAATTTTAAGGTATTGGAAATTCTAATTATTAGGTATTAATCCAAAAATAGCAGACTTGAGCACAGGTATGAGATTATATCAAGTTGCTTAACTGTCGATTGTTGAGTATTTTTCTGGGTTACGTGTATAGGCTTTGAATAGTTAAAATCTAAATTGAGATCTAGACGGAGAGGTTCATATACTGGACAAATACATCCCTATACTACTGGCCTCATTGTAGTAAACCTTTCTTCTTTTTTTGTAGAACATAAAGACTAATCTTAAAAGCCAGGTTTCTTGTCATTTCTGGCCACAGGATAACAAATTTCATTGGATTAATGGAAGCACTATTTGGGTTGTCGTATTATTACTGTGAAATTTTAAAAATTTCACTAATTATAAGTGAATATAACTTTTTTAAAAGATTTTATTTGAGAGAGAGGGAGAAAGAAAGAGAGGGCACAAGCAGGAGGACTGGCAGAGGGAGAGGGTGAAGCAGGCTCCCTTGAGCAGTGAGTAAGCCTTGGGACTCCGTCCCAGGACCTTGGGATCATGACCTAAGTGGAAGGCAGATGCTTAACCTACTGAGCCACCCAGGCACTCCAACTGAATATAACATTAATGAAATATAAAAACCCAAAATATTTTCAAAGCTACCCTTTTATACTAAACATGGTATTTTGTCTTTAAATTTTCATTTTTATAAAGTTTTATTTTATTATTATCATTATATTTTATACTGTTTAAAACCTAGATTTGACATAATTACCACCCAAGAAGTTCACAAACTAAATGTCATGTCTGCTAGTTAAACTAGTGGTACTATGTGATTTTTGAGATTTAAAATCAAATTATGTTTTTGTTTACTTTAAGTTATATACAAAAAACAAAACTGAAGATCCCACTAATGCCAAGGGATGAACTCTTTCCTTCTCTTACTGCTGTAATAAAATTTAATAAATGCAAATTACAATTAAACCATAGAAGAGTTTTGTTTCAGACTACTTTATAATTAAATTGCTTGATTACCATTTGTTACTTCAGTTCTACTAAAAATATTTACTTCGGTTCAAAAAGAATTCTGCAATAACTAGTAGTAATGATATTCAGCTTCAATATGACTCTTGAACTATATTAACCTACCTATCCCTAAAGCAAACTCATGGGCTAGATAATACCATTACCTTGTTATGATAAAAACTGAGATACTTTCCCAAGGACATAGAATAGGATATTAGTAAAGGCTGACCTATTTTAAATTGGCTTCAGTTGATGCAACAGGGCTATCTAAAATGGGCTATGTTGGAGACCCAAGGGTATAAATTCAACTTCCTGAATACTAGTTCTATATTCAGATCACTAGTTTACAGTTCATAGCCCTCTAATCTGTCAATATGTGAAGAGATTATGTAAGCAATAGAATAGATTGGACAAAATAATTCAAATGAGATGAAAGCATTCATTTTGTCCCTCTTAAACATATCTTCTTGTACTAAAATACATGGGAGAGAAAACATCTCAGGAAAAAATGGAAACACTGGAAAATTACTCTCTAAGTTATTCTGGGAGGCAAAGATCCTGAACATATAACCAATAGCTTTCAATAAAATCATCAAAATTGTTTTCTCTAATGAAAGTACAAATTGATAAGTCATTTTTTTAATCTGAATAATTTTTTAAAATTTAATTGTTCAATGTATTTAATCAGTAAATGCCACTTCTGTGTTGGGAACCTGAAGATACTAGAAACATTGAAGAGTGACAATGTGAGAACATTCAATGTGAGAACAATGTGAGAACAATGTGAGAAATGTGACAACATTCACATTTCTTGCTTGTCCAAACTGAAAACACCTTTTAGTACTTCCCATGGATAAACATGTTAAAATAAGGAAAATGTTATAGGGCAATTAGTTGGAACAAGAATATTTCCTGAAGGAAGCAATGTTTAAAGTACATTATATTTAAATTCACTAACAGTTATGAACTCAGTATTCTGATTACATTTTCAAAGGATAGCATATTCTCAAAACTCAAGAAGATAAATCAGTAATTGATTCAGAAATTATAATAGTAACCCTTTCATTTGAAACCAGTAAATACTGTGTATCAGTTATATCTTCAGTTTTCATGAGAATAGTTCATCAGTGTGCATAATTCTAAATGGTTTCAATTCCAGTTTTTCTTTGCAAAAGTTATTAACATATCAGAAGCATAATTGGCAGTTTTTTTAAATAAACTTCTTACCTTTTGATATAATTTTAGGAGTTATCACCAGAGATGAAAACCTTCGTGGATCAGTATGGGCAGAGAGATGATGGAAAAATAGGAATTGTAGAGGTAAGCAACTTAGTATTTTTCTGATATATTTTTAATAAATGGGCTTTATTTTGTACCTGAATCCAACTCAGACAGGATAAGACAAGATCAATTTGGAGAGGCTTATTTTACCTAAGTAAAATGTTATCTTCTATTCAAAATTATAAAATCAAAATGCTCAGAAAGAAAGAGACCTTAGAGTTTGCCTAATCCAGAGCCTAAATATAATACATTATGAAACCAAAATGTGGAGAGGTGAAGCGATTGGCCTTTGGTTATGTGCCTATTTGCTGGCATCGGTACAGTTAGAACCCCAGGTCCCAGACACCTGGACAAGTACCTCTGCCTTTATATTACCCTGCCTCACTTGGATAAAACACCGACCAAGTACATGGTTCACTGGTATTTCTTACTTAACAGCATACAGTTTTCTGTGTGTTTGTAATCACTATGACGATGGCAGAAAGCTGCATCCTGGTTCCTGAAATTCTATTTTAGATTGGCAGTTGACCTTAGTAAAAACAAAGAACTAAAGTTAATGAAATTTTATGTGTGTTATAGGTAAGGATTTCTTCTGAGTCTCTAAAAGATAAAATTGTGGGTGTCAAATCCTATCTTCTATTCCTATTCCTCCTATTCCTATGGAGGATAAATTTTGTTTATGAGGCAAGGAAGCCAGACTTTGACTATGCATCAGCTCTTCAGCATTCTCAGATTTGTGCAAGAGCTGTTGTTTTCCTTACTTGTACTTTCTGAAGCTCTGGTGTCTCAGCTTCTTGATCTCTGCAACCTATTAGAGAAATTGAGTGGACAGCTTTGTCCGGAAAAATTAATAGGTGATATTTTAAAATATACCAAATCAAAAGTATAATTATATTATTATAATATTCTTAGTGTATTAGGTTGTGATGTAGTCTGGCTGTCAACAACATGTAGTCATAATTTACCTTCGATTCAGAGAATTAACTTGGCTTTCAATTAATTGATCTTACAAGGACATCTGTCATTCAATGTGAAATGCTTATTTTTAAGCAGCTACCTACAAAAGGAGTTAAGAAAGGACATACTATTATTATCTTTGTAATTAAAACATTTCCCTGGAGTATACACTTTCCCCTTTTTTTTTTGCCTTTGTATAACTCATTTGCCTTTGTATAACTCATTACAATATAAATAGATAAATTAACGGTACTGGGACTTACAGATTGACATAGATGTAAACTCATCAAGATATGAAATCATTAAGGAAAAAGACCATAAATGAGATGAGGTAAATCTATTCAAAGTGAACTGGAAAATCTAAAATCAGTGAAATTATAGATGTGGTTATTTCAAAGCTTGGCATATTTTATAATTCCAGTAGAGGAAGGACCATCATCGGATATTTCACATACTTCACCTTAAAGGACTCCAATGGTCTCAGCTATTTATTTTATTTTATTTTATTTCTTCAGTGAGAGTAAATTAAACAATAGTATAAAAAAAATCATGATCCAATTCACATGCATTTCACACTTTTAAAAGGACTCAATGAATCTGTTTTGAATCCAGGTTTTACTATACATGGTAGAGTATCACTACTTATGAATTATAATTTGAAGCCATATTTGACTGAGAGCCTGGGGGCCACTAGCAGATGCATTGTCCTAGAAGTTTGAGGAAAGAAATTTCTCTAAAAGTTTGAGATAATAAACTATTATAGAAAAGTTTTATGTGTGAGAAAAGATAGGTAATAGACGAGGATAAAGAAAGTAATGAAGGCTAAAATGAAGAACTGAGACTCTTTATAGTAATCACAGTAAGAAAATTTACATTAGTATGACAATATACAATTTCTAAAATGCATTCTCTCATTTGATCCTTGTGTGCAAAATAAAGGAAGCCTAATATATAGTATAAGGACCTATTTAATGCTGGGGAATCTGTGGCTTCAATAGAATTTGACCAAAGAAAAAATAAGAAATAAATGGTGAAACAGCCAGAACCCAGTCGTGTTCCTCTAAACTACTCTACTTTTTTTAAATAATAAATAATCTGTGCATCTTCTTCATTAAAAGAAAATAGTTCCAAGCTTCAGTTGGTTGATTACTTAGGGAAAGGCTTTATGTTTAGCTTGGTTGAACAGGATGCATGAAATATAGAGGAGTTATCTAGCCAAAACATTTGAAACATGATTTGGGCAAAACTTGAAGAACAGCTGAAGAAGACAGAGTTTATTATTTTTTTTAAAGATTTTATTTATTTGACAGACAGAGATTACAAGCAGGCAGAGAGGCAGGCAGAGAGAGAGGAGGAAGCAAGCTCTCCGTGGAGCAGAGAGCCCAATGTGGGGCCCGATCCCAGGACCCTGGGATCATGACCCGAGCTGAAGGCAGAGGCCTTAACCCACTGAGCCACCCAGGTGCCCCAGAAGACAGAGTTTAAAGGGAGAAAAACTTTCGAATAAATTCTTATGTGTCTCACTTAACTAACTATCCCAGGACACAGAATTTTTTGCCTGATGGGACTCCTGAGGAAAACTAGCCAAAACTCCTCATTTTAAGGTTGAAGAAACTGAAACCCAGAAAGCTTAAATGCTGTATCCATGGTCCCAGTGGCAGGGAGTGACAACATGTGTATGCAAGCCTAGATCTGACCATGATTCCAGAATTCTTTTCATTAATCTGAGTTACCAGCCACACGCAAGAGGAAGGATAGAATGGGGATTAGTTGGAGAGAAGAGAATTAGAATGGGAGAGCAGAAAAAATGATCACTGCAGGAGTTCAAAGGCATGTTGATTAGGTCTAGAGTGGGTAAGTAGGAGTGTAGAGAGTAAAGAGAGGTTCTGAAAATCACTGGAAAGAAGAAATTGAAAGTTAGAGATTATGTGTCATTAACGAGGAGAGGAAGAGTGGGAATGCCCAAATTTATAACACATCCTCACGTGTCCAATAGGAATTGGAATAAAATGAAGTTCATCTTTTTTTTTTTCCCCAACTGAACATACATCACTTGCTAAGAAATCCTATATATAACATGGGACACAAATACACACACTTCAGCCAGCCATGATGGAATGGGAAACCCCATGTTTTCCAAAATTTATGATAATCTACCTAGTCACATCAAGATAATGTCGCTTTATTGCTCTAAGGGAAAAGAAGTTAGTTGTTCCTATATATTTAATAGGCATACAGATGGGATCCTCAAAAATCTAATTAAGGCAAACCAAATGATATTCATGTGGTAGTCTGCTTTCCTATTGGAAATGAGCTAAAGGGATTTGACTTTAATTGAAATGTGTTGTTCAAAAGATCAGAAAATAGGGACACCTGGGTGGCTCAGTTGGTTGAGCAGCTGCCTTCAGCTCAGGTCATGATCCCAGCATCCTGGGATCGAGTCCCGAGTTGGGCTCCTTGCTCGGCAGGGAGCCTGCTTCTCCCTCTGCCTCTGCCTGCCACTCTGCCTGTGCTTGCTTGCTCGCTCTCTCTCTCTCTCTCTCTCTGATAAATAAATTTTTAAAAAAAGGATCAGAAAATATAGTGATTAATTTTCAGAGTTCTATCCTGAAATGGACTGATCTTGTAAACAACATGCTTTTGCTATCCAGAAATACGTAAAATGAAGGGTAGTATATAGATGTTGTTCTTCTGAACTTTTAAAATTTCATGTCTTTAGATTTTAAAATTCACACAAATACAGTTCATTTATAAAGAGATTGTTAATATGAACTCAAAACAGGAGCAATGAAATTCTGAGATACTTTAACAAACACCATGACAGTCAAAAAATGTTCTAAATTTATTCAGGCTAATAGCTTTATTGCAGGGAAGGCTGGTTACAATAATTAGAAAGGAAGACTGAATGATTCAGCAGATAATATAAGTGCCAGAGAAGAAATTTCCAGTAAGTACAGAAATCTCCCTTAGTAGGATATCAACTCTTTAAGTTTTTCACCTAATCCGTTGGGCAACGTGTGGGAAACTACCATCCTCTTCAATTTTTTTTTTATTTGTCCAGGTCAGTGCATACACTGAAAAAAAAAATAGATCTAAAAGCTATTTTAATCCTAAAACTGTAACATCTCTCCCAGGGAGGCAGACACTATTTTCCCTCTTTTCTTCCACAGAAGGATTTGAGCATGTAAGTTTAGCTATAGTGAATGTAATTTTTCATAGCAGACCAATTTTTCACCTCAGAATTTGGGAAATGATGAACAGTAAAATCAGATTAAAAACTTCCCTCCAGATAAATCATTTTCAATAATTAAGAAAAGGATTTTGATTGGAGATTTTAATTGAGCATGATGGTTAAAGACAAAGGCTTCAAAAGTCAAGAAAGTCAGATGGTCCAAAGGCTTCAAAAGTCAAGAAAGTCAGATGGTCGGATTTTTCAAATCTGGTTCACACTAAATGATAGCAATTCATTTATCCTCTCTGCCTGTTTCTTTGTAAAGAGGGACAGTATATAAGTACCAACATCAAATGTGAGAAAGCGGGTCAAACAAATACATCAGCCTGGCACACTGTAGTAGTTGCTATCATTATTTTTTAAAAATACTGAAAATCTATACCATTCTTCTGAAGACCAAGACTTTTAACAACTTCTTATATAATTTTTCATATTGAAATTATTAAACTCAAATTGGCCTTAAATTTATGTAAGATCATTTGCTTTCCAAATTTCTTGGAATCACTTAATTGCCTAGGAAGAATACTTCTCTGGTTTCCAAATGAAAGAAGTGAATGTTCTGTTAATATGTGTTGAAGGAGGTTAACACGCACCACCAATGTCTTTAAGAATTATGCTTCATGTGTGCTTTGACTTATGTAGCTTGGTCACATGTTTTTAGTAAAATTGCCCATTGTGTGTGCTCTCTTTGTAACTAATACTTGAAATTTATCACTACATCTCCTTTTTTGAAATTGTGGGAATAATGTTTGAAATTATCTGCTTCCCTATGAGGTTCTTACCCACAGTGACTATGAATCCCCAGTATCTAGCACAATGCCTAGTAGGTTCTGAATCATAGCTATATATGAGCTACAGCAAAGAATTTCAGCCTACTCCAAGACATAAGATGAGGGTTCTACATTATGCCTAGGAATAGAACAAAAGTGTAAAAACCCTGTGACATGTTCAGTTCCCTGGGAAGCAGATCTAAGTCGAAAATGAGCAATAAATAAATTTATTAGGAGGTGCTCTTAGGACCAATACCTGTTGAGGAGAAATTAAAAGAGCAGGACTGGGCAGAGGGAGACAGTGGTCCATGATGTATTTTTAATGAAGTAAAATTATCAACCAATCCCCAGCATTTAGGTCAGGCATATAACGCACTGAGGACCACCCTAGGCATATAGGAGATTCAGACAAAGCATGGTCCCTGCCCCCCGAAATGGGTGGTCCAACAACAGCTTACAAAGTGGTATCTGACAAGTTACATACCAATAACTAAAAGAATTGGCATTAGCTATTTCCTATTTCCCAAATGAATGCTTATGTTAATGCACAACTATACTAGTGACCTTTGTTTCAAAATAAAAAAAGGTCTTCTGAGGAGTTCATATTAACATTCTAATAAGATATATGGCTCCGTTCCTTAGTTTCACCTCCATATGTAATGTCTATAAGCTGAATGGATCTAATTTGAGGTATTATTTTAAAGGCATAAAAACAAGTTAAAGGACTTGCACATAAATTTGAAAAGATACGTTTTATATTAAAAAAGCTTATATACCTAAATGGGATGAAATTTTTTTTTAAAGGGACATGGGGAGATAGATTTTCCTATAATTTGGTAGAAATTCTGGAACGGATACTGAACTTAAGGTTGATCCATACCAAAGGTGCTTGGCCTAAAGTCCAGGGATGAGGATCCATGCCTGAACTTCAAGGAAATTAGGTGAAACATTGTATGTGTAGTTTCATTCTTTAATGGTGAAGATATAGTGATTCTAACAGAGTCTCAAAGTCATTTTGAACCCAGTACATTTAAGAGACATTGGTTTCTACTTTGTAACTCCTTATTTTAGTGATGAAGGTACTAAGTTCCAGAAGTGGCTGAGGGAGTTGCTGGGGACCACAGCTAATTAGCAGCTGAGCCAGGAATAGAACCCATGCCTGCAGAGAGGCCATCAATCCAGCTCCCTTCCTCCCTGCACAGAACACATTACAGTCATCTTAAAATGGGATCTGGAGCCCTTTAAAAAAAAAAGAAAAGAAAAGAAAAGAAAAAAAGAGGAGGAGGGGAGGGTTCTAAAGTTATAAAATGAGATCTAAGGAGACAGGTCATAGGGTCATGAAATAGGGTCTTAAACCCAAGTCCTGGATCTGACAGTGGACATCCTTTTAGCTAAAACCAACAATATGAGAACTATTTCTTCCTATTACTGTTCCATTTTCACTTTTCATAGTGAATTGTCTTTTCCACCTCTCTTTCCACTGACTTATAATAGTCTTCAGTTTATCCTTTTTAAAAAATATATATTTTATTTATTTATTGGGGGGGTGGCAGAGGGAAAGGGAGAGGGAGAGGTGGACTCCCCACTGAGCAAGGGAGCCTGACACTGGTGTGATTCCAGGATTCTGGGATCGTGACCTGAGCTGAAGGTAGACTTTTAACCAGCTGAGTCACCCAGGCGCCCCTGTCTTCAGTTTATCTTACCTGCATCTCTTAGGCTTTCTCCTCAGATCTGGGGATGCATTTTTTTCCTTCCTTCCTTTACCCTCACTCGCATTTTTCATAGTTTCTTTGCTTCTCTGTGTCATGTATATCTCTACACATACCACATTCTGTGCACCCTGAGAAGAGCAGCAGTGCTCTATGGCACGGAAGAGATGAAGAGTTTAAGCCACTGGGATGAATCTACTTGGATGTCCAGCAGATAAGGAGGGGTCAGACCTGTGTTATCTGAGCTTTCTGAACACACCTGCTGCAGCCACCTCTCTGACCAGGCAGCCCCATCACTCAGGGGCACCCACGCATTAGAAAAGACAATGGTTCTCTGTGGGAACAGAGTATTTGAAAGGGAAGGTCAATCCTAATGTTTTTCCTCTCCTGGTTTTCTAGGCAATAAAACTTCTTCTAATAAATATATTCAAGAAAGCCAAAAAGGAAGTAATGATAAGGCTTGCTTTCCTTACAACTTTTTAAATCTTTTTCAGTTGGCTCATGTATTACCCACAGAAGAGAACTTCCTGCTGCTCTTCCGATGCCAGCAGCTCAAGTCCTGTGAGGAATTCATGAAGGTAAAATAGAGCTCTGTCCATGAGTGAGGTCTTCAGAAAGTTACTTAGTGTAGGAAAATTGTTGTGTATTTTTTAATGTATTTGGTTTTCCTTATCCAAAATTACTTACAGACATGGAGAAAATATGATACTGATCACAGTGGCTTCATAGAAACTGAGGAACTTAAGGTAAGCAAATAAAAACCTGTTTTTTTTTTCTCTTGCATAGAATTATGAACTCTAACTTTTTAAAAAACTTCCCACAAAAGAAACTTACATCAAGCAATGGCACATTTTCACCCACTCTTCCACATCATTAATGAAGTACCAGATTAAAAAAGAGACATCAAGTGCTTCTTCAAATTCTATTCAGGAATGCAAAAAAAAAAAAAGCATTTTCTGTGGTATAAACAAGTTGTTATACTAGATAGACAGATAGAACAATAATATTCTAAGCCAAATAAGATGCTCCTTTTCATTGAAATTTGCCATTTTATTATGAAATTAAACGAATATAAACAGATTTCTCTCTCAAGAGAAAGACAAACAATTGTTGGACACCTACAATATGTATGCACATTATTTTATCTAATCTTCATGTGAGTTTGGAAATTACTACTACCTTCATGAGGAAAAAGATTAAGAGTTTAGTGATATAGTGAGGCCACACAGAAAGACGATGCTGGGCTGCAATGTTTAAACCCAAACTCCTCTGCCTCCAGTTCCCTACTCATTCCATAAAACCTCCTGCCTCTCAACAAGAACAACAACAAAGTCCTACTATAATCAAACTTCTGAAAAATTGTAACTTTGAAGATGAATTTGTCAATTCATCCCTCCCAGATGTACAGAAGAGCTGGTGGGGGAGCAAAAGATATGAAGGAGAAGCCAAATAGATCTAAAAATCAAGTTATTGCATCTGCTTTTTTCTTCTTTTAAATGGGGATAATAATGTCTTTCACTCAGATTTACTGTGAAGCTCGAGTGAAATTCTGTATATGAAAGATTTTGTGAAATATACATGGCACAGTACATTGTATTATTCATTAACTCAATAGCTTAGTAGTCTTTCAGAAGCATGGCAACATTCTTTCTGTCATTTCCTTAAATCGACCCCAAGATTTCTCAGTCCAGAGACCCTATTTTGTCAATCTCCAGGATAGAGAGTAACTAAACAGGAGGCAAATTAATATACTTATGTGGCAGGTATAGTATTAGGTGCTTGAAATGTATTTTAAGATTTAATCCTCTCAGAAAACCTGCAAGATGCAAGACAGGTATTATCATTTCCATTATACAGAAAAACAGAAATTTAGAGAGATTCAATTTTTCAAATTTACCTAGCTGCTCATGAAAGAATCTAGACTATCTGATAATGATTCTTGTCAAGTGTGGAAATAGGAATATCAAATTCAGTTTAACATGGCTTGTCATGGTTTAACATGGCTTGAGTCACAATTTTAGAGATGGAACTAGGACATTTATACCACTGTAAAATTGCTCAAACACAGTCAACAGCAGCCTCTTGGAAATATAAACATTTCTAATGTGAAAACAATATATTTTATACAGACTTGCAACACAACAACCTAGAGCTCACGAGGTAACAGTTAATCTATTGTGTCTTTATTCTATAAGCCAAAAAACCCCAATCTTTTAAAAATCATTTCAAGTTCATCATGAAAACCTTAGCTCATTTCTAATACTGACCTTCTTTGTTCTACATTTTATTCTCAGAAAGAGATTCTAAATAGAAGTCCTCTTCTCTGGGGAATTTTGAAGATAAGTTGGTATTCTTTTTTAATGGATCTTTCAAGAAAGCTAATTTTAAGATCCATAATAGAGTAAAACATCACTTGCTCTCAGACACGACTTTGAATCTCAGCGGCCCCAGGTTTCTCCCAGGCTATTTTTGTGACCACCATTTTAGTCTCTGATGAAGCTTTCTAACCCAATTAATCTCTGACAAAAGACTCATAAGGCTCAAAAATAAAATTCACCTCCAATACATAACTTTGAATTTTCCATGCTTCACTTTGGATTTGAAATGGAATGCTTGAAATGAAAATGCATTTAATCAAACCAAGAAAAAGGTTTCCTTCCTCAAAAAGAATAAAGTTAAACCAGCCCAGCAGAATTCGTACATTTGGGAAGAAGATAAACCACTGCAGAACCAAAGAAACCCAATCCTTCAATATATCCAAACACAGTATCTGCTTAGTTTTCCATAACTGCATTAATTCATTTTTGGAAAAAAAAATAAAGGAGTTGCAAATGAACAGCTCTAGACAAAATTAATATTATATGCCCAAGTGTTAACACTGTCATTTATGTGGTTTTTGGAAAACTTTTGATTTATTTCTGTTTAAAAAAACTTAACTCCCTCCTAAACTTCAACTGTCAAATTAATAATGATCTTTTCTCATCCTTCCCACAATAATCTCTATTTTAATATGATTCACATACCCTTCAAGGATTAGAGAACATCATCTGTGGCCAACTGTCTTAGTCTGAACAGCCAGCTGAAGCTTTCTAACCAAGGTGTTTGGGACTGCATTCAGCCCAAAAGCTATGTGACCGGCCCTTCAGAGAAACAAGCTTCCTACAATCTTTAAACCTCACAGTTTGTGAGCATGGAAAATGCACTTCAAATGAGAGGTAGCTCTCCATCTGGCTTGCTAATAATTTTCACTCCTGTTACAATGGCAGAGAGGGGGGCCCTTGTGTTTCTTACAGGAAAGCCATATGAGCTTTTATGAAGATCTCATTATGTAGAAATGCACCCATTGGGCTGGCTGGTATACAAGCTTGTACTCCGATTCCTACAGAGTATACAATCCAGATACACATTTAATTGAAGTCATAAAAGCAGTGCAACATAGACCACAACAGATCAGGTCTCAGTAAAAGGCAGATATCTTACCTGTCAGAGGCAGCATCGTAGCTGAAATGCCAAGTGAACCAAGTGGCATAATCTCCCTTCTGGGGTCCTCTCCTCACCCAGTTCTATCCTCCAAAGGAGGCTTTCTTTGCATTCTTGGGACATTCCATTTCAAGGCAGGCTGAAATGGAAATAGATTATAGGTTACTTATGACACTTACCTGAGTGTTCTTTTTCTTAACAGAACTTTCTAAAGGACCTGCTGGAAAAAGCAAACAAGACTGTCGATGATACAAAACTGGCTGAGTATACAGACCTAATGGTAAGACTGATCTTGGAGAGATAGTAGCCAAGAACCTACGAAATATTACTGTGTTCTTGTTAATTCTCAAGGCTATGGAGGATGAGATAAATAAACCATGTAGGTATCACATGCGTTTAGATATCATTTCACTTGAAAAGTAAGGCCGAGTGAGTGCTGTCATCATTGGTTTAAGGCTCAACACGTGAGCATTTCCTTTCTTGTGGAGGTAGGTAATTTATATCTATCAAAAGATCATTTTCCTTACAAAGCCAGTGTAATTATATAATTTGTACACATGTAAGTTTGTAAATACATAAATTAGATAACTAAAAACATTTTTTGAAGGTTCTGAATTTGTTTTTTTCATGACTCACAAAATCATTAATTTTGTAAGAGTTTAAACAGCACTTACAACTACTTTATTCATTGAGTGACTAAAAAAAAAAAAATGGGTATTTTAGAATACTGTCTTGGTGCTTGCATGAGGAGTTCCAAATGTACCCTGAGCCTGATGCTATGATAAATAGAATAACCAAGATCTTATAGAATGTTGATAATAGAGCTAAGGAAACTGCTTTACACACAGACCCTTAATGTTTTAGGAATGAACACATTTATGAAGCTCTAGATAGAATAATCCAACACCCATGAATTTCATCAGTTTCAAGTAGGTAGTTTCCTCATTTTGACTACATAGCATTAGAACTATGAGGAAAAGTCTTTGCCAAATTGATTGAGCTATGGGTCAATATTTTGGCAACATTATAATTTTTGAAATTCAGGCAAAATTTTTTAAATTGTCCAAATCAGAACATATATTTATACATGCTTTACATACTGTAAAGGTACAATGAATTCTTACCTTACAGATTTACACAAATACCCCCACAATAGTGCATATTATAAAAATTCTATTAGATTAATAAAGGAATTAGACTTTTAGTTACCCTGGGAAGTCATCATATACAAGGCTTGATTATAAACCTCAGTTATGAGGTTTACTTTCAAACTGTGAGCCTACTTTTATGCAGAGGGGGAAAAAAAACACTAGAACTTTACTATTGTCTTATTCACTATAGAATGATATTATAAAGCGGTACTAATCTTTAATTTCAAAATTAAAAATTTTTCATTGCAAGAAAGCATCTTCTTTAATCCATTTATCATAGCACTAGCATACAATTGTGTCACAGTGGGCACATCTAAGCCCTGAATAGCTTATGGGAAATGGACAATAACCTACATTTATCAATTTTCTGTTTTGTGCCAGCCTTATGGGATGTCTATTTAAAGTAAGAACTCCTTTCAGGTAGAAATTTGAAGCAGTCTTTTAAAAACTACTCAGATGGGAGTTTTCCCCCTGTTGGACTGGCCTGGCATATCTGATTCAATGTCATAAACCAGTTCAAATCTGAGAGGCAAATTAATCAAGTACTAATTAAGATTTAAATATATATGTAGGGAAATAGTCCCCTATGGACACTAAATTGTGTGCTCAGGTGTCCAGTGTCTTGGTAGACAGTTTGGTGATATCAGAACTTATGGTCAACAATTTATAAAATGTGTCAGTATCAGACTCTGAAAAAAATCTGCCTCCTACAAAGCATTCTTAGAACATTTCAAACCAGAGACTGTTCTTTTTCTCCGTAAAGAGACTTCACTAAACCTATAATCGTTATGACCCGATCACATTTTTTGAAAAAACAAAAATAATGTTGCTTTTTCACATATGTAGCATACAAACTTTATATATTTTAATATATCTCACCTATAGGCCCTCCATGTACAACAATAGTTGCTACTTTCTAAAACATTCATGCTTCCTGAATAAGAGTATGAGTGTATTTTAGGAATACACTGGGTGGGTCTTGGTGTATGATGTGAATGTAAGTATGGTGAGGAAGTATCTACTATCCAAGAGAAATAATTGAAAATTAGTCAAAAATTCTGTTCTCTTAAGAATTTATTCATACTATCTGCCTATTGCTTCTCTTTGTGATTTACGCGATAAAAGAGGGAGACCAATATTTATTTTCATATTATTGTTTGGAAAATTTTAGAATATACTTTACACTGCCAGACACCAACTCTCCCACATCTTGACACATACACATAATTGCAAGAAAAATAAATTATGGTATTCCACAATCTAGCTAAGATCTTTATTACTTTGACTATTCTGTATTATCCTGATAAACTTTGGCAATTGACCCAGCTTATAGAACTGAAAATTTGCACTAGAAGTTTAATAAAAGCTAGTTTCTAGAATTTTACTGTATATGTGAGTAATTGATAACTCCAAATACTTTACTTTGAATTTTCTTCTCCTTCCTATGATAAATCATTCTTCAGTGGTTACAATAACAACGTTCTGTCTTTCAGCTGAAATTATTTGATTCAAATAATGATGGGAAGCTGGAATTAACTGAAATGGCCAGGTGAGTTTAAGAAGTAGACAGGTATTATAATAAATTGATCCTTATCCAAAAAATCTAATCTATTATTATTTCTCTCTCAAAAGGTTACTGCCTGTACAGGAGAATTTTCTTCTTAAATTTCAGGTATTTCTCTTTTCCCTACCATAAACAATATTTTCTTTGAAAACTTAGACTGTGGGAGATTTGCCAAGGGAAACACAATAAAATAGAATAGTGACACTTTAACCTTTGCTCTCTTCTCTATCATCCAGGGAGTCAAAATGTGTGGGAAAGAGTTCAATAAAGCTTTTGAGTTATATGATCAGGTAAAAGTTCTTTCTTATCTATAATTTGGTTGTTTAGAAGAATTTGGAAAATGCTCACGGGGAAGAAACCCTAAAACTCAAGGTCCATATTACAAGAAACGTGAGCTATTACTCAGCCAATTTACTCCTTTCATAGTATCTTGTCATATGGTATTCCCACTTAGATGATCCTTGATTCAAGGCCCATGCCACAATTGATCTATTTTGAGGCTTTGAATAAGATACCAAACTCCTCTAACCCTCAGTTTCCTCATTTGTAAACAGAAGATCATACCCACTTTCCAGGGTGGGATGAGGATTAAGTTAGTTGAAAATATCCAGGAGAATCCTCCCCATATAATAGATGGTAACATCATGTATTTGAGGAAAGGCTGTTTGTGATGTCCGTAGTTACCATCCTTTATTTTCTCCTAATTTCCCTACTCCTGAATCAAGTCACTCCTCTGTGGGCTCTGGCACAGCTCTGCCACTACCTGGTGTGACATCAGCCTAGTCACACAGCTTCCCCAGGCCTCAGGGTCTGTATTCACATGAACATACTTAACGACAACCTAATTACTTCAACAGGAAGGGATACTGTTAACATAAAGTGAGACGTTATATGTAAAAGTACTTCAAAAAGTTCAAAGTGTTTTTTAAATGTAAGGTGTTGCATGAGAGGCAATTCACATGTATTTTGGGCTTTTGGAGCAATTAAGAATTTGGAGGGTCTGACATTAAGATGTTGGAATATCTGCCAAGTATGCAGTAGGGAGACTTTCTGAAGAATCAGTTATTTCCATTTTCTTACACCCCCCGTTATTGTGCATTGGGTTGTATACTGGTTTATTTCTGCTCCCTCAGGATGGCAATGGATACATAGATGAAAACGAATTGGATGCTTTACTGAAGGATCTGTGTGAGAAGAATAAACAGGTAATCCAGTTACCATGCCACTCACTTTTTAAGCAGACTATAAGGATCCATCTAGAAGCACCACACATCCGTTTTTGGAAATCTACTTTAAAGATTTATAGAGCAGCAGAAGTAGAATTCAATTCTTAACCTGATTTGGTACTGGCTTAAAACTGTGTAACTGTGATAAATAGATTTTTAAACAACCTTGTGATTATTCATATTTGTGGAAGAATTTAATCTACCTCGTAATGGATTGATGTAACAAGAAGTTTCATCCTATATTTTATCAATTGACAGTGGTTAATTAACTTCCATATTTAGCTGGATAACAATGCTATCTATATTCTATACAGGATCTGGATATTAATAATATTCCAACATACAAGAAAAGCATAATGGCTTTATCAGATGGGGGGAAGCTGTACCGAACGGATCTTGCTCTCATTCTCTCTGCTGGAGACAACTAAAATTGGTGACCATGACCATTTACTAGTGATACATTGTATCTAACAATAACTGTGCACTATAAGGGAGTAGGCTGTATTTTCTTTTGTATCTGTAAATTTAACTGCATATAGATGATTACCCAGGATGTGTGGCACATTCTTTTCAGCTTGTTTCTACACTGTTTGTAATGTACAGTTTTTGTAACTACATGACTGAAAAAGGAGAAAGTCTCGGCTTAAGCCAGTCAATAGACCCAACTGGAAAAAAAAAAAAAACAAAAACTGAACATATTCTTGCTTTCATAAATATAGTTGGACAAGATTTCCCTGAAAATTCCACTAGGATTAATCTCTAAAATTCTAGTCTCTGATGTGTAAATGCACATTTGTCACTAATTAGGAGAATTATACCTAACAAGTTACCATTTCAGACAATCATAGGTGTGTCCCACAAAATAGTCTTAAGCTGTATTTCCAGTTATTAGGAAGAATGTGCTTTTGCATCTAACATACCCAAATATCAATCAATAGTTAGTTAGTTGTGGCTCTATGAGGTTAACAGTCTCACTAGACAAGACTTAGTTAATTAATCAACAACACGTCTACTGCTTGACTCCATACCAAGCTATTGGTTCAAGTTAATCTGATGACAAGGAAAGGTAGCACAGATGACACAAATCTGTCTGATTCTACATCTGTATTTCCAAGAAGCCCACTGTCAGAGTATGACCTTAATCCATTTTCTAAACTGTTTTCACGTGTTGCAGATTATAATTATTCTAGTCAACTGCTGTTTTTATGTCATATTGTGTGATCTCTGATTAAATTATATATGCCTAGTATCCTGGTGTCTATTTTGCATACTTCCTGGATTTTCTTCCTATGTAGGACTGTCCGTTTCCATTAAGGGTATCTGCTGCCTCTGAAAATATTTTTTTCTAGCTATAACAACTCTATTTTTTACTACATAATTAAATTTTAATGTAAAATTCATGGCACCCTGATTGTTGAATGTTATATCATCAATAATTTTGTGTATTCTGTGAATTCTATATATTTCGTATTGCGATCAGCATTCAAGATAGCTCTATTTCTATCTGCAAATAGTTTCAAATGAGTTAAAAATAACATCTGAGGAGAAATACTAATGTAATCATTTAACTTATTTAGCAAGGGAGATTTTATGGTCTTTTGACTCACATCCAAATCAGTTTCCTAGATCTGTAGCTAGAACATCCCATTACTGGTTACACTTGACATGTAATGGGTGGTAATTTGACGCTTTGATTGTGAAGCAAAGAGCTAAGAGACATGTGTCTGTATGAAATTTATAAAGTTACCACCAAAGAGTTAATGGCTGTGGGTCAGTTTAAAATGTCCCCAACTCTATAAATTCAGCACTACTTTTCTCAATTCATGGAAATCACAAACAAAATAAAAGTGAAGTACCTCCTTCCCCCGAGGATGAACAGAAAAGAGACTTGCCAAAAAATAAAATTTAACAAATGATGTGTTAGATTGGCTTTGCTTCTAGTGTGTACATGGAAGCACTGACCTTAGGTTGAATTTAACAACTAAGAATAAATAAAGAGGAAAATAACTTTAATCTCTTGTATTTTTGTTTCTACCTCAAAAAAGTCAGTTGACATGTAATCGGTAATCAATCCAGGTGAAAATGTAGGACGCTCAAGGTATTATGGCCTAAGAAATCTAAATAAATGTCAATCTGCCTGATTCAGTGAATTACTGGATGCCTTAAAGGAGCCTCTGACATCAAGATTTACAAAGAAATCTCAAAAAATCCAAGTATTTGGGAGTCCTTTGCCCAATGGACATGATCAAATAGTTCTCAGTGAAAGATTTCCTTGACAGATATAGGAGGGATATACAGATTTCCTACAGTCATCTGCTCATTACAGATGAAATGACTGCTCATTATGAAGTGTGCACCAAAATAAAGAGCAGGTCCACCAAAATGAGTAGCACCGAGAAAGAAAGAAAAACAACAGCCACAGGAAGTCCGATAGGAGAATAATCTGGTGGGGGGGGGGGTACTTCCTAGAAAGCTAGTAACAGTAATAATGGTCATGAATCCAGCACCCAGCCTGTTTTGGTGAACTTCAACACCTGAGCACTGTCAGGGAAAGAAATTCTTTTCTAACTCGGCTAAATCAGTCAACCTTACCTGCAAGTGACGGGCCTGCCTCCTGGAGCAGAAGACAGAAGAGCGGAAAACGACACTGACAGGACTAATGTCACAGGGCTCATACGCACCTCTCTCCTATCACAGACAAAATTCACTCCAGGCATTTTATCAATCCAAATGCAGAAGGTACACAGACAGCGACGTATTAGGATATCTCCCACTCCTCATGCATAGGAGGATTCCTTAACAACCAATAATGAAAAAAACAGACTGGGAAATTGGATTCCTTAACAACTAATTATGGAAAAAAAAAACAGATTGGAAAGACTTAAGAACTCTACTCCCAAAAAAGTCACTACTAAGAAAGTGAAAAATCAAACATGAGAGTGTGAGAAGATATTTGGGTTGGCTCAAAATCTTGGGAGTTTTCCAGGTGAAATCTGAAATGTTTCACCATAGCTAGAGGTTAATGAGAGACTGAAGAAGCAGGCCAGTCCAAATTACAGGTACCAGATTAATAAGCAAGGAAACTTACTTCGGAGGTTTGTCCCGGGCAGCCCCACAACCAGTAAATGCCCACACCGTCCACCCAAATCTTAAAGCTTATATAGAGGCCTTAACCAGCTTCAGTCATGTGGTATGTGGTCCAGGTGGTTTCAACAAGGCATTGCTGTCTCCAGGCTGCGTCCTTGAAAACCACTCCAGCCTAAAACGGAGGAGGACACGTGGAACCAACATTCCAAGGATGGGGGATGGGTGAGAAACCTCTGATTGCAGGTGCAGCTCTTGGGTCAACCAGTGGTCATGTCCTCTTTTTTTTTTTTTAAAGATTTTATTTATTTAACAGACAGAGATCACAAGTAGGCAGAGAGGCAGGCAGAGAGAGAGGAAGGGAAACAGGCTCCCCACTGAGCAGAGAGCCTGATGCAGGGCTCCATCCCAGGACCCTGGGATCATGACCTGAGCCGAAGGCAGAGGCTTTAACCCACTGAGCCACCCAGGCGCCCCAGTGGTCATGTCCTCTTGATGACTTCCCCCATCAATTTGTAACACATAATTGACAAAGGTACATATCCAGAAATATGTAAACATTACTCTAAAAATAAATCTTAAAAAGCATAACCCAAAAGATGTGTGAGAAATTTAAACAGGCATTTTACAAATTAAAAAAAGACCTCTAAATAGCCAAAATAAATAAAAGCAATCAACTTTATTAGTGCTCAGGAGAAATACAAATGAAAACAAATGGGATACTGCTATGCACTCATCAGAAAACTTAAAGAGATTTTGAATGCTAGGTATTGATGAGGTTGTAGCACAGTGGAAATTCTTACTGCTGGGTAGAAAGTTAAATCGAGATAATTCTGGAAAGGTCTTTGGCAGTATCTACCAAATTTAAATATATACAGACACCTTATAACCCAGCAAATTTCACTTTTAGGTTTTATCAACCCGACGGAGAAAGGTCTGTATGGTCACCAAAAGAAAAGAAGGTTTACAGTTGCATCTTGCATCATATTTGGCATAGCTGTAAACTAGAAGCCCAAATGTCCTCCAAGAGCCAAACCAATATATAAACTGTTGTATATTCATGCAATAGAATGTTATATAGCAAGGAGAATACATAAACAATTGTCACACAAACGGAAGACTACTTAGTGTGTGATTCTACATAGATAAACAAAAGTAGCTTAGCTCTTTTGTTAGAAGTCAAGATAGTGACTAGTTTCATAAAAGGGAAGTCAGGCTCCTGGATTCCTGGTGATGTTTTGTTTTTTACCCAGGTAGTGGTTACACAAGTGTATCCTTTTTGTGATAATTCATGATTTATATACATTAAGAAATCCTACATTAAATAAAAAGTTTAAAAAAAATAATGGTGTGTGAGCAGGAATTTAGGGAGGCCTCTTTGAAGAAGCCAGCCCCCCAAATCAGGAAAAGCACATTCCTAGGACAAATAAGCACCTAGTGCAAAGGGTTCTAGGTCAAACAACGCCAAGGAATGGAAAGAAAGCTGCTGCGGCAGAGCCTGGGTTCAGAGGAGAATGTGTTTGAGGCAGAGCAGGCAGCTCCTCCACCGCCAAGTTAAATTGAGATTTTATAATTAAGGGCCACTTATTCTGCCTCCAAACATAAGGATTATTTTACCTCACAGTCGAGAAATTTAAGATGTCAGAAGAAAATTCAAATTAAAGAGGTTGAAGTTGAGAATTGTTAGGAAAGCCTAATAAATAGTTTTATGTCCAATAAACAAAATAATAAAATTGATCAAGAACAAAAGAAATTTACAAGTTTTTCCCCTCAAAAGCCTTTGCAAGAGAACTGTATCTCATCAACACCCTGTTATTGCCTCTTGGCTTTAAATTATGATCCCAACAAATAGCCAAATTGGGAAGGAAATGACCTTGACTAATTGAGTGACCTAAGGCAAGTTCATAACTTCCCTGAGCTCTCAGTGTCCTCAATTATAAAATGAAGGGGTTAAGACATATCTTCTAAGGTTTCCCAGCTCCAAAGTTCCATTATTCAAAGTCACTTAAATTCTTGCTGCTTTAGTTTTTGCCACAAGAACAATATAACAACAGCTGTTACTCCAAACCTGAAACATTTCCTGGAGGGGTTTTCATATATTGATTGTAAGACTGGTGATATTGCTACCAATAGCCCTCCCTTTAACTTACTGAATATTAACTTTTCCAGTATTGGAAGCAAGACCCTTCAAAATAGCACTAAATGGAATGGCAAAGTGATCATTCTTTTTTTTTTTTTAATTTATTATCAGAGAGAGAGGGAGAGAGAGCGAGTGAGCACAGGCAGAGTGGCAGGCAGAGGCAGAGGGAGAAACAGGCTCCCTGCCAAGCAAGGAGCCCGATGTGGGACTCCCTGAGCCGAAGGCAGCCACCCAACCAACTGAGCCACCCAGGCGTCCCCAAAGTGATAATTCTTTTATTTATTTATTTATTTGAGAGAGAGGCAGTGAGAGAGCATGAGCGAGGAGAAGGTCAGAGGGAGAAGCAGACTCCCCGTGGAGCTGGGAGCCTGATGCGGGACTCGATCCCGGGTCTCCGGGATCATGACCTGAGCCGAAGGCAGTCATCCAACCAACTGAGCCACCCAGGCATCCCACCAAAGTGATAATTCTTAAGGTGAAACATTGATATGGTTATAGCCCCAAGGTGGTAGATCATTAAATATAGTAACTATTTATCAATAATGTCTCTTTCAGACTTCCTAAAAATTCCAATTAATTGATAGTCTCATAATTTCTCTTTTCTGGCCTTCTCTTCCATGTTTACAAGCTTTTCTTCCTCATTCATCATTGGTAATAGACTATAATAATGATGGGGCCCCTGGGTAGCTCAGTTGGTTGGGCAACTGCCTTTGGCTCAGGTCATGATCCTGGAGTCCCAGGATTGAGTCCCACATTGGGTTCCCTGCTCAGCAGGGAATCTGCTTCTCACCCTGACTCTCCACTTCTCGTGCTTTCTCTCTCTCAAATAAATAAAATAAAATCTTAAAAACAAAAACAATGAGGGAGCACCTGGGTCATGCAGTCGGTTAAGCATCCCACTGTTGGTTTCAGCTCAGGTCCTGATCACAGGGCCTAGGATCTAGTCCTGCATCCGGCTCCACGCTCAGCACAGACGTCTACTAAAGTTTCTCTCTCCCTCTCTCTCCCTCTATCTCTGCCCCTCACTCTTGCACTCTCTCTCTTAAATAAATAGAGCTTTAAATATATATATGTATATATATATGTGTGTATATATATACACACACACAAAATTATATATTATATATAATATGTATTATATATATTATATATATAAAAAATAATGATGCAAACTCTAATAATAGAAGAAAAATGTGTTTAAAAACTTAGACAAATTTTTTACAAGACCCAATTAAGATACCAATAGGTAAAAATAGCAAACAGGAAGTTCACAAGTATAGAAAAGTATTCTAGAGCCCCAGTAAGTAAACACATGCTTGAAGAGAAGCTATCATTTTTTACTTATGAAATTAGTAAATAGTTTGAAAATGAGAATACTCCATGCTGGTAGCTACTTGTTGAAACTGACACTATCACACACAGCTTAGGGTGTTCTAAACCCATACAAATCTTAGGAATAACAATTTGAAAATGTGTTTCAGGAGTCTTTAAAAGCTCCATAACCTTTGACTAATAATATTATTTCCAGAAATCTGTCACAAGGAAAAAATTCCAAATTCTAAAATGTTTCACACCCAAAGATGTTCATCAGTTTTTTAATGTATTACACTGAAAATAAAAACCTAATTCTGAGAATTAAGTATGATATATGTAAACCATGAAATACAAAAATACATATTGATGAAAAACACAGTATCTGATTTGTCATACAATCTAAATTATTTAAAAAAAGAGGAAAGTTGAAAAAACACGGGAAAAATATAAAGTTATAAAAGATATAAACATTGAAATTAATTGAACCAAAATTAAGGATATGGTTTTATGGGTAGATTTAGTAGAGGGAAAGAGTATATTCTGGGGGAAAAAAAAAAAAAACGAACTTAAAAAAGCTGAAGAGCCTACTACATGGAAAGTGAGCTTGGAGGGAGGATTAAGGTGATGCTCTTTCTGTGCAAATTATATAAACAAATTACCTTCATAAAATATAAAATTAAATTAAAAAGCCAGAGACTGAAAATAAATATACCAAAGTATTAACAGAAACATCTTTAGGAAGTTAGTCTTAAATGTTTTCTATTCAATTCTCAAGTCTTAAAGTGAAGGGATAGAATGACAGAAAGGCCCACCTTTCATTTGTATATTTTACATTTTACAGTGTTTTCACTTTTTCACCTCCCTTATTCCTCATGAGAATCCCAGGAAGCAGATATTAAAATCCTGAATTTTATAAGAAGGAAAATAAAAAGCAATGAAACTTATACAAGCGCATTTATATAATTACTGGCATCTTTTTCTCCCCTACACTGTAAGAGGTATTAATAATTTGAAAAAGAAGATGTAGGCAGACAAGAAGAAAATGAGGGTTAGCATTAAGGATAAAATGCAGAATGTGCCTGCACTGTGAGAGTGTGAAGAAAAGCTCAGTATGACTGAGAACGTCAAGGCCACTTATTCCAAATCTATAATGTTACCCATTTATGTATATAATTTAATGTAAATTATGTACACAATTAACTGTGAATGTGCTAAGTGTTTCCATGTGGGGCTTACAGCATATATATTCAAGCAGGAAAACTAGATTCCTTGGCAGATCTACTCAGAAGAGCTAAGGTGGAAGTTAGTTCCCTCTCTTGGTAATTTGAGCAATGGAGACAGTTTATAGAGATCATGTTTATGAGTAATTCCTTTGAAGGCAAAATAGACCTTTTTTTTTTTTTTTTTTTAGATTTTTTATTTATTTGACAGAAAGATTACAAGTAGGCAAGAGAGGCAGGCAGGGAGAGAGAGGAGGAAGCAGGCTCCCCACTGAGCAGAGAGCCCGATGTGGGGCTGGATCCCAGGACCCTGGGATCATGACCTGAGCCGAAAGCAGAGGCTTTAACCCGCTGAGCCACCCAGGTGCCCCTAGACCTTTTTTTAATATAAGTTCAAAATTACAGCTATATACATTTGAGACTGTGGGTTTATTATTTGATTCTCAGGATGACAAATTAGTCAAACCACATATGAAACAAAATGAAATGACACACAAAAATATTTTATAAGCTTGTTCATCGTTTCTACCTAGAGAAATCTAGTCTTCTTTTAAAGCTGAGATGGAATGCTATCTCCTAGGTGTCACTTTCTCCACATTTTGGAGACGGAATGAATTTCTTCCTCCTCCATACTTTTACAATGCTGGAATAATATTTATCACATTGCATCCACAAATATTTATAGGTCTCTCCACCCTGCTAGATAATGTTTCAAGAAGGCAAAGGCTATAGATTGTTCATGTTGTATCCTCAGTACCAAATAAAATGGCAGACTGCAAGATAGGTCCCGGAAAAAGTTTGTTGGAATTAATATTGAGCTATCTAAAGAAGATAATTCACAAGCCCAGTGAAAAGGAAATATAATGGAAAGGCAGAGTCCAATAAATCAGAGTCCATTAAATTTATTGTATACCATCACTTTCTTTTTTTAAGGCCCCATCATCATAGGCATGGTTTAATACATAACTCAAATGCTACTTCGACCATTAAGATTCTCCTGATTTTTCCAGGCTATAATATCTGTTTCTTTCACTGCACTTTCAAGCATTTTACCTCTATCATAGCCTTCTCTTCCTTACCTTTTTTCTTAATTATTAAAAAAATGTTTGAAGAGAAAATATCCCACCTTACATATCTGTTAATATACAATATCTACCTACCACTGGCCTGGCACATGATACACACTCAGTCCTGGTTTGTTAATTAACAATTTATTAGACTTGAAAATAATTCAAAGTATCATAAACTATAACATTTCCCTTGTAACCAAGATGAAGGCAAGAGTGGTCTTAGGAGCCTTTTGTCTTCCTGATGAGTCCTTCTATTGTGTCCCACTCCTCGCTGGTAACCTAACACAAACAGAAAAAGGCAATGTTATGTGGTTCTTACATATTTTTAAAGCTTGGTATCCTAGCTGCTAATATATTATATTCACAAAATGGCATTACCTTCCTCAGACTGTTGAATTCCCCTGAAATAAATACTTCCTCTCCACCATCAAATCTAATGACCTGAAAAAAAAATAACAAAAACTCAGAAACTAACTCCTTTTGAAAAGTTTCTGAGTTAGCCATTTTCCCATCTTAACTGGATGTAACATCTCCGTGGCACTTTCAATCAAAACCCAAAGTTTGAAGACAAAAGTCATGATTAAACCCAATCTGATTTGCTAATTTTAGAACGTCTTTCCCCCATCTCAACAATTTCAAATTCTACCCAGTACTAAAGATCACCTTAAAGACATGTCTACCAGAGTAATTGGCATTTAATAAAATTAATTTATCAATGAACAAACTCCATAGGCTAAACATATTAATATTTTAATATTATTTACAGCTAAATAAATATTTTATTTTTTAACTTAATTTTACTTTTTCAGTGTTCTAAGATTCACTGTTTTTAAGTCATATTCATATTCAATATTGTCAGGAATGGTTCCACAATATGCCTTCCCACCCCAAATCCACCACCCCAAAAAGTCAAGAGAAAATAATACTTACTGCCCCATTAATCCAAGAAGCATAATCACTGCAAAGGTAAGCAGCAAGATTTGCAAGTTCTTCCACAGTTCCTAGACGACCACAAGGAATTCTAGCAATCATGTCCTTCTCAAATGTTCCCATTGGGTCAAGACGACTAAAGGCGCCCTTAGAAATTGAGAAAATAGTTAGGTTGCATTAAAAAGAATTTAAGAGGGTGCCTGGGTGGCTCAATGGGTTAAAGCCTCTGCCTTCGGCTCGAGTCATGGTCCCAGGGTCTCCTGGGATCGAGCACCACATCAGGCTCTCTGCTCAGCAGGGAGCCTGCTTCCTCCTCTCTCTCTGCCTGCCTCTCTGCCTACTTGTGATCTCTGTCTGTCAAATAAATAAATAAAATCTTTGAAAAAAAAAAAAAGAAAAGAATTTAAGAAACTAGTTTGCATAAAATGGAATATTACTATGGCAGCCTGTTCATACCTCAGGCTTTGTAAACAACAAAGAATTTTGTCAAATTCTTCCAAAGTCACTTCAGCTCAAAACAGGTCATTTTATCTAACACTGACCTAAAACAGTCACCAGAAAATATAACCTTTTTACCTTTTTACCCCCATCTACAAAATGAGGAGAAAAACTGTTGTAGGCATCAAATGAGAAAAGGGATAGGAAAGTGCTCTGAAATCTGCACAAACTTGGTGTGGGGGATGTCACGGTACTATGTTTGACTGAATAATCACAGAAGTGGGAATAATCACTCAAGTGGGGAACCTTTAAAAGGAAATTCCTTTTCTTCTTTCTCCTCAAAATAACTGGAAAGGAAGAAAACAAGTATGTAGGAATATTAAACTGAAGTAGCTCTTAGAGAAAAAAAAAACCCTGTAACTCAATTTGCCAACCAACGTCTGCCTTCTACTAATGATACGAAGGTGCAGACCAAGATGGAGTATGCATGGACACTGATTTTTAAAAAAAGAAGAAGACTGAATTTCTCTGTATCAGTGCCTGGAAGTCTAGGTGACAGTTTTCTTCAGTAAAACAGGTGAGAGACAGACAAGGTTGCTCTCAGGAGGCTCCTTGTGAGCCCTCCAGCCTTTCTGCCCTCTCTGGGCAGGTATAACCCAGCAGAGACAAAGGGCAGCAACAGGTCCCAATTCTGGCTCTGTGGGGACTGCTGTGGAGTTTCTATACTTGGTTTTCTTTTCATCTCTTAAAAGCTACATATTTGTTCCTTGTGTACAACTGATACTTCTACTGCTACACTGTAAACTCCTTGATGGCAAATACTCTGTCACAAATGCTTGGTATCTTGCTCAGTATCTTTGCACACAGCAGTCACTCAAATATATTTTAAATAAATAAATAAAATGCAGGTGACCTTTCTTAGGGATTGAGGTCCTAAAAAGAAGCTTCGGTGACTCCAGGTTTCTCTTCACAGAATGTTCAGCACAGGGCTGCCCAGAATTATGTGTTTTAATGTATGCTTTTGAGTTATTTTTCCATTAATTATATTAGATTCTTTATTAGAGTGTCAAACAAGATAATCAAGTTTCATTCACTCAACTAGTTCTTCTTTCTATCTTCTACCCTTTGAACAACTAAATAAACCATGCAGCCATGTCCATATTGACATTTAGTACCCAGAACTACCTATAATCCAAAATGCTCCTTAGCACTGTTTTCTAATGTATTTATACAACCAGAGCAAGTTATCATACTTCACGTAGGCCTTCGGACCTGCAGGTCAGTTGGGATTGTAAATTCTTGCTTTACACAGAAACAAAGAGTGAGAGTGAAGTTATCTGGGGCAATGTGAGAGAACACAGAACCTGTGGGCCTTCTGACCATAACCTCATTAGTGATCATTGTGAGTCGCAATGAGTATCTGTAAGCATTTTTGATTATAGGAGAAATGCCTGCCATCAGAAAGATTTATAATCAGAGAGACATGGGAGTTAAATGACATACATAATGGAGTGTTTACAAATGAAAGGCACAGACATGAGTCAAAGAAAATGCTACCTATAGAAAGACCAAGCCTCTATGATAACTTTCCAGAACATCTCTTAAAATAAAAATATACTTACATTTCCATGAACTAAAAAAGAGATGTCAATCAAAGTTAAGAGTCCATAAAATATGGTGAGGATTAAGAAATATAGGTTAATATCAGATTTCTGAAGCAAATCAGACGAAATACCAAAATGGATGGCACAAAAGATCCCAGATTAAGATGCTGAAACAGTTCTTATCAAGAAGATACACAGCTGTTGTATTCCTGCCCACCTCCTTATTTATACTGGATAATGGCAAACCCCTCTTCCCTACCACCAGGGCTCCAAAGTCAGGCATCTCTGACAAGTCCTGCACACAACAATCAGAATATTCCTATCAATGTTTCACTCCATAATCATACAGGAGATAATAGGCAAACTAAAACTTACTTTTGTTTTTATAGGCCCTGGTTGAATCACATTAAATCGCAGTCCATATTTACCCCATTCAGCTGCAAGAGATCTAAAAATTAAAAATATTTTAATACTCTAAAATATTATACTATATGTTAAAAATAATGATCCAGACTCACTGCATGTTTCCTATATGCCAGAGACCACAACCCCAACAAGTAGGTACTATTATCGTTCCTCATGTTACAGACAAGGAAACTGAGGCACAGAGAGATTAAATCACTTGCTCTGAGTCATATGACTAGTGAAAACCTCAAGTGGTCTACCTCCAGGTTTGTGCCTTTAATCACTCTGCTATATCTACCATTTGCATTTTAGTGTTCTTAATCACAATGCTGTACTACCTACCCCTTATATTTTAGAACTAAGTCCAATATCAAAATACATTATTAGAGTAAGTATCATAATTCAGCATAAAGAGATGAGAGAATCATGGCCCTCCGCCACACTTTCTGGAGTTCAGTGCAACATGTACTACTTATATATAGTACATTGAATTATAATGTTTGCAACATCATGAGTACTTTTAAGGAAGAGATGGATTACATAGTTATAAAATATTAACCACATCCATGTTTAATGAGGCTTTAATACAGTTGCTGCACTGCACTCAAAGGGAAATAGGAATCTAACAAAATCTTATTAAATGTCATGAAGCAAAACACAACAATAACAGCAAACATGGAAAGTTGAAGCAATCTGTTTTAAAAGCCTACTTGATAGACAGCTCTTTCACTTTCTAAACTCGTTCTACGACTTTATAGTCATATTTACATCTCTGTGTATATATACTGAGTCTAGCTTTAAAAAATGACTTAAGGTAAGGACTTTTAAAAAATACAATGCAAATGAAGAAGATAAAATTGTTGAAAGGAAAGAGAGACAGAAAAAAGAAGGAACCAAGGAAGGAGAAAGGAATTGAAAAACGGGTAAGGAAAGATAAAGGAGCCAAGAGAGGAGCTAATACCTAAATGTTTTGTGGCATTCTATACAATAACAATAGGTTGGTCACAAATTTCCACCCACTCTTTCCAAGAAGCCCTAATCAAGTACACACTCTGCAGAGCCCATAAGGGAAAGGCAAGTTAATTTCTCAGGAAAAGCACAATTGTTCTTGATTTAAAAAAAAAAAATCAGAAAAGTATTTCTTTCAAGAAGACTTCTAAAATGAAAAATGTGTAATACAGCAACACAATACTGTATCCTTGCAATAGATACAAAGAGGTAAGTCTTATGAAACTATAAGATATCAATTAATACAGTCTGACAAGATCACTTCAAAGGCCAATTCAGCAAAACTCATTCGACAGGATAGGGGGCAAGTGATTCAACTAGTCTGTTAATCTATCTTAATCCACGGGTGCATTTTAGAGAATGGGTGGACTGCACCTCTTTCAGGCAAATCATACATCAAAACTACTTCTGAGTGATGCTTTTGACAGAATTCACTACCATACCTCCCCTTGGCATATGCTTGTAGTGCACATGCTCCAAACTGCTAGGGAAGTAGCAACTTCATGTCTTAACAGAATTACGAGCTGATGGGATTACCATAGTAGTACTCACTTGCTCATGGCTTCCACTCCTGCTTTGGCAGAAGCACTTGGTACTACAAAACCTGACCCACTTTCAGCATAGATGGTTGTAATAGAAAGAAATACTGCTCCTGAAATTTGAAAAGGATATAGTAATTAACAATACAACTAAGTCATTTCACATCAGCAAAACATGATTTAAAAGAATGGGATCTGATTCAAGAGTATTTAACAAAAATGTAGCACCTTTTAAACTTCAGTAGCCCTAAATTAATGAGAGAGTAATCTAATGGAATTGCTACAACTTGCTAGTAATCTTGCTGTCATGCAAGATGACCCAGTCTGTGCTTACTTGAAATTCTATGGCAGGTAAGTCAAGACAGTGACCCAAAACTCAGAGGCATGGCCGTATAACCCCCTGCATAATCAGCTGGATGGGATTTCCATTATCCAAGCACCCACTTAAATAAGAATAAATCAGGGACACTTGGGTGGCTCAGCTGGTTAAGCATCTGCCTTCAGCTCAGGTCATGATCCCAGAGTCCTGGGGTTGAGCCCCATGTCAGGCTCCCTGTTCAGCAGAAAGCATGCTTCTCCCTCTCCCTCTGTTGTTCCCCTTACTTGTGTTCACTCACTCTCTCTGACAAATAAATAAATAAAAATATTTTTTAAAAATAAGAATAAATAGAATCAAAACTGTATTAGCAAGGACTTGACTTCCAGCCATGATGGACTTGCCCTCTGCCTGTAAACAGCAAGACAACTGTATAAGATACATAATTATATGATACAACTATTTCAGACACTGTATAGCAAGCAGAGAAAGACAATGACCCCTGAGAGAAGACAAATGAAATGAGCCCTAAGGTCACCCCAGATTTTTGCCTAAAGGTACTATATATATACTATATACTATACAATATACTATGGTGTATACTATAAATATACACATTATACACACACTGTACACTAAACAGACTATGAAATAAGGAGGAGAAATACAAGTAAAACACAGCATTCTCCCTGAGTTGAGGAAACTGATTTCAGAGTTTGGGGAGACTGAGGAAGTTGGAATTTGTGAGGAGAGTTCCCCCAAGGAGGGAAGGATACAGAGACAGAGTTCCATAAATCTGCATAGTATCTCCTCGAGTCTTTGGCCAAAATCAAGCTATACGTGTTTAGGGGAAGATTTCATTCGACCAGGCCAAGAACCATCAGGGAGCTGTAAGCTAAGCAATTCCTAGCGCTCACATGGGTGGGGAGATAAGTGAGTTCTAGGCAGCTTCACTGAACATCCAGGATTTTCAGTGGAGAATTCAGAAAGGCCATGCCTTATTAGGAGAGCTAAATTAGCTCCAAAATAAAGGCTACTCTAGATGTACCCAAATAAAGCTAAAAATGAACACTGAAATGCTCGAGCTGATCTAATGACTTTTGCTGGACAACCTATTTTCCTATTTTACAGATGTTTAATCCTCAACCCAGAGCAGGGAAGTGACTTGGTCAAGGTCAGCAGCTGTACAACTAGTAAATGACAGACTCGATATTCAGGCCCAGATACCTTTATACTATTCTACCTCTGTTGGTTATGGGAACTAAAATTGTTTATTATTTTAGTTTTCATAACTTGGATTGAAACTAGATTTTAGAACATTTGAGTCTTTTGAAACTGGACATAATCTTACATTCTATTATTTTTAATGACAATGTCATTTTTTTTTTTTAAGATTTTATTTTTAGGTAATCTCTACACCCAGAGTGGTGCTTGAACTTAACAACGGGGACATCAAGAGTCACATACTCCACCGACTCTGCCTCTAGACTGTGACTTTTTGTGTTTCCTTGTTATTATTTTTTCCCATTTTGAAGTAATGAAGCCACTTGCAGCTTGCAATCTGTGATGACAGCTGGATTCTCTTACGAAGGACCCATCACCAGGGGTGGTGTGATCCCGCACATCCACAAGTCTCTCTGATTGGAAAGAAGGGGAAGCAGAGACCCTTAGAGCATTGTTTTAACCAATCCCCTTCCTCCCTGTCATTGCACTGTAACTGGGACAGAAGAAATAATGAGGACTGTGGAATTTTTATAAGAAGCAGATAGAAAAGCATGGACAATTAGTGTGGGCACATAAGAGACACTTGTACATCCTTAGGCTCAAAGTTTGATAAAGTACCTTTCCGTGTGGCAGCACTTAGTGTCAATTTGCTAGGTTTCTCTGTGTGTTTTATACAAAAATGGAATTGATAAACCATCTTCTACAAAAAAAAAAAAAAATGACAAGCTATTGCACCCTTTCTTCATTTACTTGACCTCAATAAATAACAGATTCATTTCTGCTTGTCTGCACTGGGACGTTAGAAATTTGGCATTTCCAAACCTCTTCTATAAGAAGTTATTCTATAAAAAAAACAAGATGGGATTGGGAGGGAGACAAACCATAAGTGACTCTTAATCTCACAAAACAAACTGAGGGTTGCTGGGGGGAGGGGGGTCGGGAGAGGGGGGTGGGGTAATGGACATTGGGGAGGGTATGTGCTATGGTTAGTGCTGTGAAATGTGTAAACCTGGCGATTCACAGACATGTACCCCTGGGGATAAAAATACCTTATATGTTTATAAAAAAATTAAAAATTAAAAAAAAAAAAAAGAAGTTATTCTAATTTAAAGAGTTGGCATTGGGATACCTGGGTGGCTGTCAGTTAACTGTCTGCCTGTGGCTCAGGTCATGATCCCAAGGTCCTGGGATCAAATCCTGCATCAGGCTCCTTGCTCAGTGGGGAGCCTTCTTCTCCCTCTGCCTGCTGCTCCCCCTGCTTGTGCTCTTTCTTTCTCTCTCTGACAAATAAAATCTTTTAAAAAATGAAAAAATAAAAACATTAAAAAATTAAAGAATTGGCCCTTCTGCAAAAAGAAAAATATATCAATAACTAACCCTGGGAATCTGAGAATTCTTTATTTTCGAGTTTTTAGCACCACTGTTAATTTTTTTTAAGAATTATTCATTTAGGGGCACCTGGGTGGCTCAGTGGGTTAAAGCCTCTGCCTTCAGCTCAGGTCGTGATCCCAGGGTCCTGGGATCGAGCCCCGCATCGGGCTCCCTGCTCAGCGGGAAGCCTACTTCCTCCTCTCTCTCTCTCTCTCTCTGCCTCTCTGCCTAGTTGTGATCTCTGTCTGTCAAATAAATAAATAAAATCTTTAAAAAAAAAAAAAGAATTATTCATTTATTTTAGAGAGTGTGCATGAGTGGGGCAGGAGCAGAAGCAGAGAGAGAGAAATGCTCAAGCAAACTCCACAATGAGCATGTAACCCGACATGGGGATTTGTTCCAGGATCATGACCTGAGCCAAAATCAAGAGTCAGAGAGTTAACCAGCTGAGACACCCAGGCACTCTACCACTCTTTAAAGTCCAGCTGTATTGTTCTACTCTACAGCATTAACCCAATTATGATAGTACAGTAGAATTTTACCTTCTCCTAACACTCAGGGGCAGCACTGTCTCATTCTAAGCAGTGGGCAACCCAGCTCTTCAAGGCTGAGAAAATAAAACCTAAAGGGAGAAAGAAGAGGACAGCATCTTTCATTTTCAGTTTCTGAATTATATAAAATGATTTAATTCTTCCTCTCCCACACCTGAATAAAATTTGTTAAATCTGAATCAGAAGTTAGAGCACTTTCTACTGCAGCATTTGCTTTATGTAAGTAAATATCACTTTTTAAAGTAGTTTTTATGGTTTTGCTCTAAGGGTGATGCAGTTAGCATCTGCTGTCAATGTTCTGTAATTGTGTATATGGTTGTTCTATATCCCTCCTTTCCACAGAGTGATTTTGGAAGCAAAGTATTTTCAGAACTCTGAAAGAGGAAGAGTTTGATATACAAAAGGAGTTACCATAATGATTATCAATTCTTATTTCTCATACTCTCAGAATAGCATTCCTGCCCCCCTTTTTACCCCTCATGTTGGCCAGGATATGCTGTTTTGTTACTACTTTGGAAAATGCAGAGAGGAAGAGAAACTAAATATTTCTGGAGGAGGAATAAATTGTCTCTGAATATTTTTCAAACTATTTTTATTATCTTTCAAACTTGTATCCTTAAAATTTCTTAATGTACTGCTTTATAAAAATATCGTTTCATCCTTTTACAAATATTAAACTTGTAATATTTTTTAGTGTAGCAGCTAAATAAATAGAAAATCACTGATTTCTTGGCAGCTAAAGATTATTATTTTAAACTTTAATTTATTCATTCAATTTACTGAGAACCTATTATGTCCCAAGCATTGTTGATTATTTTGTTTGGTGTCTTTTTTAATATAGCTTTATACAGTGAGTTATTTTCAAAAGCAGTTTGGAAAACAAAAAAATTAAATATTTACTGATACATTTACTGTTTCTGACAGCCATCATTCCATCTGAATATTTGAGTTTCTATTTAGTATCACTTTTATTTCGCCTGAAAAACATTTTTCAGTATTTCTTTTAGTGCACATCTGCTGGCATTGAATTCTTGCAGCTTTTTTGGTCAGAAAATATTGCTTTTATTTTTGAGAATATTTTGCTGTGTACTGAACTCAGGGCTAATAGGTTTTTGTTTTTTTCCTCTTTCAGCACCTTCAAGATATCATTTTATTGTTCTCTAGCTAACATTGTTTTCTGATGATGTCAGTGAATATTTTTATTAACTGTTCCCTTATTTATGTTGTTCTCTGTTTCCTCTGATTGCTATTAAGATTTTCTCTCTTGGGTGCCTGGCTGGCTCAGTTGGTAGAACAGGTGATTCTTGATCTCAGGCTTATAATTTCAAGCCCCACTTTGGGTGTAGAGATTACTTAAAATAACATGTTGTAGAAAAAAGAAATTTTCTCCTTATCATTGGTTTTGAGTGACTGATTATGATATGCCCTGGTATGGTTTTCTTTGTACTTATCCTGCTTAGGATTTATTTAAATTTTTATTTTTTTATAAACAAATTTTTATCCCCAGGGGTACATGTCTGTGAATCGCCAGGTTTACACACTTCACAGCACTAACCATAGCACATACCCTCCCCAATGTCCATTACCCCACCCACCTTTCCCGACCCCCTCCCCCCAGCAACCCTCAGTTTGTTTTGTAAGATTAAGAGTCACTTATGGTTTGTCTCATGCTTAGTGAAATAAGTCAATCAGAGAAAGACAACTATCATATGATATCCCTGATATGAGGAAGTGGAGATGCAACATGGGGGACTAGGGGGGCTGCTTAGGATTTATTTAGCACCCTGGATTTACAGATTGTAATCTTTGCCAAATATGGAAAATTTTCAGTCTTTGTTTCTCCAACTGATTTTTCTGCCTCTTCCGTCTTTATATTATCCTCATAATACATCAAAGTAAGATATATATGGTTGCTACAAGAAATTTTAACAAATGAAGTTTAAATGTTCCATCAAACTAGCAAGATAACTCTAGCAAGCAGTAATATTAAAAAGGATACTAACACTACCCTAATAAAGTCCAACTGATGACCAGAAATGTTTTTAAACATTCTTAAATGTCCCCACTATTCTAAGGAA
This sequence comes from Mellivora capensis, assembly GCA_004024625.1. Lineage (NCBI taxonomy): Eukaryota > Metazoa > Chordata > Mammalia > Carnivora > Mustelidae > Mellivora > Mellivora capensis. The sequence continues at coordinate 59,640 of PISX010002266.1, forward strand.
GGCATGGACACAATACACAGAAAGGTACTCATATGGTCCTAATATACTTTAAAATCTAAACAGCATTTAACTTGCATTCATACTACTCAAAGATAGAAAAGCCATATTCTACTCCTGCTCTACGATTCCTTGCTTGTCAAGCAAGGAGCACTGCTTCCATACTACTTCATTTTGTCAAAATGACCGGTCATCATCTTCTGGTCAGCTTCTAGTAGTGAAGCTGACAGACTTCACTGAAAGAAGTGTTAACTGAAAGAAGTGTTAAATATGCCCTCAACTCCTCTTGTTTTTGTGGATCTCAAAAATGTTTCATTTCATAAACAAAGCATCACCTTTGTGCTTAGTAATGAGTTAGGAATTCGTGGAGAGAGGACTGGAGACAGGGCAGAAAGGGTTTGCACATGGGATATGAGTCATGTATCTTGTTCAGTAAAAGCATTTCCAATCTTGATGGATGGGACAAGAAGAGTTACAACAGGGAGTAATAACAACATGCAGCATGTGTATTTTGAAATGCTAAGGTGTCCGTAATGGCTTCTGAAAGGACTTCTTTCATTGAGTTGTGGAACTACAGCTGGGCATGAAGATTCCGTGCGGCTTAGAGATAAACAGCCAAACAAGGGGTGGTTATGGAAGGGATGAGACTGGACAGGCTGAGGGCACTGGATGACGGAGAGGGAAGGAAAAGGAACTGGCCAAGGACAGTATCAATGGATTAGAAATAAAAATATTTTAAAATTTATTTCTGTGTTTACAGTTCACAAACTAGTCTAAGACAGCAAGATCATTAAAAACCTTGGGTTTTCTGATAATTTATTAAAACTTAGCATATGAAAGGCATAAAGTATTTTACCTAGTTCAACGTATTCTACTATTTCTCATATCTATTGAACAAAAGGATGCTCTCTTTTCTTATTCTTTCTTCAGTTAGTGAATTGGTTCAATTTATTCTTCCTCTACACAAGGCTGCTAGTAAGATTATCTCAGGAATACTTCCAAAGACATCCATCTAACCACAATTTCCTTTGGACACATTTCTTAGTTACTTTCCTCTTTCCCCTCATTTTATATGATTAATCTGCCTAAACAGTGACCTTTCACTCCCTCCCTTTCCCCCATAAAGGCTTCACATGGTTCAAGCTGTCTTGGACTGCTTCTGACTATCCCCAATGCTTAGACACCCACCAAAGTCTTCATATTATCTAGTCTACCGTATGTTTATTCACATGCATGAAGAAGCACATGCACATTGATTGGCAAGGCAATTTATATTTTTGTAGATTTTGTAGCTATCAGTTTGTTTTATTACTAAACCTTGGAGAAGTAATTAATTATGCAATGTTTTACATATGAGAAAGCTGAGTAAAGGTAAAAATATCATGACTCCCTAAGTGTCCAAGTATCAGAGTAAACTAGGTGACTATGACTTAAACTGAACTACAGTTCCTTCTTTTTTCTCACTAGACTTTAAAAATGTCAATTGTAGGGGCACCTGGGTGACTCAGTCAGTTAAGCATCTGAGTCTCAATTTTGGCTTGGGTCAATACCTCAGGGTCCTGAGACTGAGCCCTGCGTAGGGCTCCCTGCTGAGCATGATTCTCTCTCTCCCTCCCCTTCCACAGGCCCTTCCCCTCTCCCTGCAGCTTGTGTGCTCTATCTCTTAAAAAAAAAAAAAAAAAAAAGTCAATTGTCAATTTTAAATATGATAGTTAATGCTTATTAGGTATTTAATAAACCACAGTTTCTTAACTGTAGAACTGAGAATTTAAAACATCTAGCTCATATATTAAAAAAAGACTAACTCTGAACCACCTGTAACTATACAGAAATAAGATAAGTCATATCTCACAGAGTAATTGCAAGCATTCAGTGAGTTGATAAATCTTTAGCACTTAGAACAAAACCCAATACAGAATAAGGACTCAATAAATGTTTGGTGTTTAAAAAAAGGAAAGATGGAAGGAGGAATGGAGGTAAGAAAGAGGGAGGAAGAAAACTGGCTTAAATTAAAATATTTCCTTATAAATAATGTTTTGTTTTTTGCTTGTTCAGTATTCTAACACCTGTTGGGTCATCTATCTTTATTTAATAATCATAGAAGTTGCAGTAATGACTACAGAATACTCATATGATCTCATATGGAAGGAATTCTCCCTTCTTGGTATGAAGTAATCCACATGTTACATAAGCTAGTCCAAAATCAAGTATAATATCTGGGTAGTCTATCCTATAATAAAATTTAATAAAAATTTGTTTTATTGAGATAGAATAGAAACAAACATGTTTTTTAAAGACAACTGTGGATATGTGGCCAATATTTTCACTTGAATGTCAAATCATTTAAGATTCTGATAAACAGCCAAAAAGGATGCATATCATGCTATGTTGAACACTCATCTAATATGCTTTGAACAGAGGCCTAAGAAATAGTTTTTGGGTGTAGGTTAAACATGATATCAATTTCAAAAGGCAGGGCTGTAGCCAACACATCATATCATCATCGCTAAAAACATATCATACAGCAGGGCTGTAGCCAACACATTATATCATCTGTTCGCTAAAAACAGGGCTGAGAATGCCAGAGCAGGTGGGAAAGAGGAAGCAACATCTGCATATAAATTCACCACAAATATCTGGCTCATTCCCAAACTGAACCAGCCCTGTCAGGGCTCTAAGAAACACAATTAAAAGTAATATCTGTAAGCTAAAAAAGTGAAGCTGAAAAAGTGAGCCTTATGAAAATTTTAGCAAAACAAAATCTAGCAAATATACAAATAGACAATATATAACCAAGCAAGATTTACATTCATAATACAATGTTGGTTTGAAAATTCAAAATCAATCAATGGAATTTACCATACTATTGGGTTTTTAAAAATTGGCATCTCAATAAAGATAGAAGATTTGAGCTATTTAATGCCTATTCATGATTTTTTTTAATTGTCAGTAAACGAGATACAGAAGCAAATTTCCTCAACTGATAAAGAGCATTTATGAAAACCTACAGGTAAACTCTTAATTAATGATAACTATGTGAGTGCTTTGCTCCTACTATCAAGAGGAAACATTTGCTTTCACCACTCCTATTCAACACTGTCCTATTCAACATTGGAGGTCCCAGATGGTAATTTAAGGCAAGAAAAGGAAATACAGATTAGAAAAGGAAGACATAAAAATTGTCTTTTTTCACAATTATCTAGAATATAGAAAATCCTAAGGAGTCTACTGAAAAAGGTATAAGAACTATTAAGTAATTTTAGCAAGCTCACACAAAAAAAGGCTAATATACAAAAACAAGCCCATTGTGTTTCTAAATACTAGAAGTAAAAAATTACAAAATTTAGAATATCATTTAAAATAGCACCAAAATATAAAATTATTTGGCAGAAATTTAACAAAATTTATGTAAGACCTTACACACTGAAAATAGCAAAACATTGCTGACAGAAGTTAAAGACCTAAACAAATGGAAAGACACTGCATGCTGACTGACTGAAAGATGATACTGTCAAAATGTGACTTCTCCCCAATATAATCTATAGATTTACTACAACCCTCATCAAAATTTCAGTAGACTCTCGTGTAAAAATTACTGAATTCTAAATTTATAATGAAAATGCTATAAACAGGGGTGCCTGGGTGGCACAGTCAATAAGCATCTTCCTTTGGCTCAGGTCGTGACTCACAATACCTGATGTCAAGTTAACATAAAGCTGAAGTAATCTATATAGGATATATGTATGTATTATAAAGCTAGGTCATCAAATAATGATAGATATATCAGTTGAAAAGAATAAAGAGCTCAGAAATTGACCTACATTTATATCACCAACTGATTTTCCACAAAAGGACCAAAGTATTTCACTGAGGAAAGGATGGGCAGTTGGAGGCAAAAAAATCACCTTGACTGTTATCTCATACCAAATGCAAACATTAAATCAAAATGAATAACCTAAATGTAACAATGAAAACTATAAAAGTTCCAGGAGAAAACAACAGGGAAATTAATTATTATCTTGGGTTAAGGAAAGATCTCTTAGGACTCAAAAAGTATGAGTCATAAAAGAATAATTTCATTAAGTTGAACAACATAAAAGAATAATTTCATTAAGTTGAACATCAAAATTAAAAATGTTTCATCTTCAGAAGACATTGTTAAGAACATGAAAGACAAATCATAGACTGAGAAAACGTATTTGCAAAACATGTATCTGATAAAAGATTTATATTCCGAATATGGAAAATAACTTTTCAATCCAATACCAAGAAGACAAACAACCTAATAAGAAAATGGACAAAAGATTAGAACAGACACTTCAAAGAATTTATACAACTGATGAATAATCACATGAAAAGATGCTCAACTTCATTAGTTACTAGGGAAATATAAGGGGATATTACAAATGAGGGACCACCACACAAACTGAGGAAGGCTAAAATGTAATAGAACCAATCTGGTGTGGGCTAAATGTGGCACAAATGCATCTTATAAATTGCTGTTGGGAATGCAAACTCCTAGAGCCAATTTGGAAAACAGTTGGGTGGATTTGTCAAAATGTAGTTTCTTCCACTCACCAAAAGACAGTGATAAGGAAATGAAAAGACAAGCAGCAGATTGGGAGAAAATATTCTAAATGCATACTATATCTGACAAAATATACAGTCCAGACTAAACAAACAATTTCTAAAAATCAGTAATAAAAAAAGACAAAACAACCAGATAAAAATGGATTAAAAACTAAGATAGTGGGGATGCCTGAGTAACTCAGTTGGTTAAGCATCCAGCTCTTTTTTTTTTTTTAAGATTTTATTTATTTATTTGACAGAAAGAGATCAAGTAGGCAGAGAGGCAGGCAGAGAGAGAGGAGGAAGCAGGCTCCCCGCTGAGCAGAGAGCCTGATGCGGGGCTCGATCCCAGGACTCTAGGATCACGAACTGAGTTGAAGGCAGAGGCTTTAACCCACTGAGCCACCCAGGCGCCCCAAGCATCCAACTCTTGATTTTGCCTCAGGTCATGGTCTCAGGGTCATGAGATTGAGCCCCTTGTTGGTTCCACACTCAGCATGGAGTCTGCTTAAGATTCTCTCTCCTTCTGCCTCGCCCTATCCCTTTCTCATGCCTTCTCTCTCTCAAAAAATAATAATAGTTATTGTTATTATTATATATGTATAAAAATATATACATACATATGTATATATAGTAAGGAGTAAGTAGAAGATAGCAAGAGGGAACTTTTGGTGGCAGTGGAAATGTTCTATGTCTTGGTTAGGGCAATGGTTACCTAAGTGTGTAAGTTTAGCAAAACTTATCTGTGGATCTCACTATATATAAATTTTATCTCAATTTTAGCAAACTAAAATTAATACATTCAAGTTATGCTACGCATTGATTTACTCTTTTCTTTAAGAAGCTTATAATAATCTTGATGTCATACTGTTTGCATCCTGATATATGAAAGTACTTTGCAAATTAAAAAGTACCATAGTGGTATAAAGTATTACTAGTGCTACCTCAATAAAGTATTTTTTATTAATTATTTTTATTAACATATAATGTATTATTTTCCCCAGGGGTACAGATCTGTGAATCGTCAGGCTTACACACTTACATATCACATACCCTCCCCAATGTCCATAACCCAACCACCTTCACCATAACCCTCCTCTCCCCAGTGACCCTCAGTTTGTTTTGTGAGATTAAGAGTCTCTTATGGTTTGTCTCCCTCCCAATCCCATCTTGTTTCATTTTTTCCTTCCCTACCCCTCAAACCCCCACTCTGCCTCTCAAATTCCTCATATCAGGGAGATCATATGATATTTGTCTAATAAAGTATTTCTTATATGTCCTGGGGCACCTGGATGCCTCAGTCAGTTAGGCATCTGACTTTTGATTTCAGCTTGGATGGTGATCCTGGGATTGAACCGCAAGTCATGTTCCATGCTCCATAGAGAGTCTGCTTGACATTCTCACCCTTCTTCTTCCTCTGCCCCTTCCCACCCATGCTCTCTCTTTCTCTAAAATAATAAATAAATACATCATTTAAAAAACTTATATGTCCTAAAATCACCTCTTGAGAGTTTTAAGAGGTATCTCTTGTTTCTAGTGATCTAGGGTTTGATGGAAAAATTTAATATTTATCCTATCCTTTGTGACTAGATTTAAATAAAACCCCATATTAGTCTCTCTTTTGATCTCTTCTCATTGCAAGTTCTCTGATTCTTCAATAAAATTAGGTCTTCTTTTTCACACTGTTCACTAATTTTTACATTGATACATGACCTCTAGAGATGAACGGACCTCTGCATAATATTTTCAATATCCTTCCCAATAAGGATCAGCCACGTATTTATTGACTTTTGTGGTTATAAAAGCACATTGGGCTAATGTCTTTAAGAGTTTCCTAAATCTTTTATTTGTTCATAATTACTAATTTTTATCAATGCTACCTAAAACATAGTTTAATAATGTCCTTCTAATTCTTTGCTTCTCTAGCTATGGCCACTGCTCTCTTCATCCTCAGTCATTTGCTATCCCCTCTCGAAGTGTATGTCATCAACAATTCCTGCAAGCAAATGTCTATCTTTCGGTTGTGGGTACCCTTATCTTCTGTAGTCTGACTTCCCTGGATATCTTACCTTGACTGACTTCTTAAATTCCAGACCACCTAACATACTTCTGACTACAGATTACCACAGATTGCCTGCCCCCTGAACTGACTTCTTTGACCTACTTCAGAGATCATTAGCACCTGAATTTCTTAACTCTTGCTCTAATACCAGAACAGACCCTGTGCACTATACTCTCCAGAGCCCAGTGGTATAAGTCCTTCAAACTCTGTCAAGTTATGGCATCAATAACTGACAGGAATCTTGGAAGAATAAAAACTGGCTTCCATTTTTTAAAAAGTCTTAGCTAATATATTTTTAATGAAGCCCAGAGAATTTTAATCCAATGTGATGAATAAAAATAGATCATATTCTGTTAAAATGAAAGACAATAATGAGAAAAGGGAAAGTCAGACAGAAATCAAGAGTCAGCAGAAGGAACAGAAAAGAGAATGAGGCAGAGAAACACAAAGAGGAGAAAGACCAAGCAAAATAGGGAATTAAGAGTGAAGAGCTGACAGAGAGAGACAGAGAAAGAAACAGAGAAATAAGTAACAGATAAGGAGAGAAAATCAGACAGTGACAGGCCGAGAAAGAAGAAAAACAGAGTCAAGGATCCTTGGACAAAAAGGAAGAGAGAAGAGCCAGCCCATTCTTCTCTGTCTCTCTTCCCAATCATCCATCTCTTCTGGAAAACCACAACAACAACCACCAACCACAAACAAGCAAAAAAACACAAAATTACAAACAAACAAACAAATCATGGAAACTCCAAATGGAATTGATATTCACTTTGCTGTAGTGGGAACGAGTGACCTGGGACTTGGATTTCAATGAGTGCATGGAGAAAGGATGGAAGTTATACATGCACAGAAACATCTAGCACCTCTCTTAATAGCCTTCTGCCTGTTCTATATCCTTTTTCCAGTTGGCTTGAGAATTATCTACACAGTAAAGAAGAAGAAATTGATAGGGCGCCTGGGTAGCTCACTCGGTTAAGCCTCTGCCTTCAGCTCAGGTCATGATCTCAGGGTCCTAGGATCAAGTCCCGCATTGGGCTCCCAGCTCAGTGGAAAGTCTGCTTCTCCCTCTCCCTCTGTCTGCTGCTCCCCTTGCTTGTGCTCTCTCTCTAATAAATAAAGAAAATCTTTTTTAAAAATTAAAAAAAAAAAAAGAAACTGAATCTAATGAGGCAAAAACTTCTGAACCAGAGGAAGGAAACTGGCCAGCTCCATGCCTTCTCTTCTCCCCTCAAAACCCAAAGGACATCCTTCAAGGAAAACAAGGACTCTTCCTTCTTTTCCTTGCTCAGAATACTCTCCACCCTGAGAAATACCCCTATCTTTCAAGTCCGAACCCATCCCACTTGTTCAGGGACAGAGTTTCATTCACCTCTATCATTTGGGCATACAGCACAGGACCTGCTACACAAAAGTTATCAGTAAGTGTCCCTTAAATATACATTGATTCTAGACATATTCTAGACATATAAGTATATACACACAAACACATATATTTACACACAAATATATATATATATATATTTACTGCTTATATTGCATGAACTTTTATAAGGTTTGTACACAGTACTAAACAAAAATGTTCTAGTAATTTCCCTCTAGATCTACTCTCAGCAGTGTTCTCAACCACACTGATGTCATCATCATCCAAACTATTCACTCAGCATAAACTCTCTCATCTAATCAGAAAGGCCTGTTGATTTTATCTGCTAAGTGTCTCTTAATTTATCCCTCACATCATGCAGCTACATGCCAAAAGAAAAGTTGGAATGGTCTCCCTACTCTTTTCTATACCCCACATTGTTGCCAGTATCCTTTCCAATCAAGTCACATTCTTCATGAAACACCTTCAAGAGAAATCCATAAGGAAATAATTCCCCATTTCCTTCAGAATTAAAATCCAGTTTTCTACTTTGGTGATGGGAACGTTCCCAATTATACCCAACCCACCTACCAATAGTCATTTCCTACCATTCTCCCTGTGCATCTCTAACCACATCAAATTTGTCAATAATCCCTAAACCCTCGTTTGTCTCTTCCATCAGGCCTCTTTCCGTGGACATTTACATTTACTCCCCACCCTCCTTCCACCCCCACTTCTCCACATCTAGATATTGGAAAACTCAGCTCAAATTGAATCTTGTTCCTCAACCTCTTAATCATCCTTAGGGAGAGGTAGTCATTCCTATCTCTGGGTTTCCAATATACATGAAGTAAGTATTTATTATAGCTCATATCATAGCATGTGGTAATTATTTAAGTATCTTTCTTCTCCATTAGGCCACGAGCTGTACAGCTATTGACACTGCCTTATTGATGTTTGAAAATATCCCAGGACTTATCACACAGAACCTGTGTGTAGTAGGAACCTGATAAATACATGAAAAATTAATAAACATACCTTTCTGTGCTTTAATTAGTTGCTTTCCAATTTCTAGTGTCACATAGGCAGTACCATTTAGAACTATGTCAGTTATGGTCTTCCAAGCATTAGGAGAGAGTCTTTCGGTGGGAGAAATAAAATTCCCTGCCGCATTGTTTATCACAATCTAATAAATGAATAAGGCAAGTTACAGAAATTTTTAGGTAAGGAATAACATTTTCCCTGAAGAGTTTTTACTTCTGAAACTTATTATTCCAAATAATACAATAAAGCTAAAGCTGATAGTCTGCTATAAAATAATACCATCAGATTTGGTTTGGTTTTACTTTTTTTGAGCCTGTGAAAATCTCCTGTGTTATTTACCAAATTTCAGAATCCTAATCCCTGTCAATATTAGGGTAGAATCTATCATTACAAAAACAAATACAGATTAAGCATATCTGCCATCTGTCTATACTGTATTTCAAGGAATCTCAAAATGTCTTTCAATTTCTGGTGATACTCTGGTTTAATTTACCCAATAAAATTCTTGGTTGATAACATGTTTCTTCACTATCAATAAAGATTCTACCTAGTTCTATTAGCAGATTCAATATTATTGGTCTGTCTGAAAACACCTTTAACTTAGAACAGTGCTCTGAGACTACCAGAGGAAATGGCTTCTTTCCGATACATGAACCAAAAAACAGCAAAATACCCATGCACATCTCAAGTCTTAAAAAGAAAAATTTGGAGTATCTTACAGATTTCTTTACTTGAATCATTCTCCTCTGCTGATAGAGATAATCAAAAGTTATTAGGAAGGACAAAGAGCATGAATCATTTAAACTAGATATTGTGCTCTTGGATAACTGTTCTTATTTCATGATCTTATTAAAGAAAGTGAAATCAAGTTTGACTGTACACACATTTTTAAAGTATTTCCGAAAGGCAATGGTGTAGCAGTTCACCTAATCTGCTCCCTGCTCTGAGCAAAGCTGGATCATTCCTAGGGACAGAAAATAGGTGCTTCTTAACACAGCACTTGCTCACGTCAGTATTTTATTTCCTTGGTGCATCCTCAGCACATCTTGGTGGGTGTCATCAACGTCAAAGGCCCCATACTTTGGCCTCATCACCATTACACTTACATCAGGATGTCCTGCAACTTTGATCAATTCTGACACAGTGTTTTGCACCATTTCAGGATTCCTCACATCACACTGAAGCGCATGAACCTGAAAAATATCAGAGAGAAAAAGGAATCCTCAATTTTTTAGACTTCTTAAACCAAAAACATGAATAAGTTACTTAAGCATGTTTTAATTCCTAAATCTAAATTAAATAACTCTTTTTAATATACCTTATTTCCAGTTTGAGAAGAAATTTGTTCTGCAGTCTCTTTTAAAACATCAATCTTCCTAGAAATAAACACATGGTACTTCGCATGAGTTCTGAAATGACTTCATATTATTTTTTCTTTTTAATTCCATAAATTAAAAAACAAAGAGCATCTATAGCTTCAATAGATGCAATCTTGACAAAATACAAAAGCTGTATCTACAAACAAATCGGTTTGAATGAATTCACTTTCTACAAGTTAAATTAGTACAATTTTTATATATCTAATACTCAATTACTGAATTATTTACTTTTAAACTAGTTGTTTTATATCTATACACAGATTTAAAGTTATTTCTGTAATACAAAAATACTGATTCAAAGGGGTACATGCACCCTGCTGTTTATAGCAGCATTATCAACAACAGCCAAATTATGGAAAAAGCCCAAATGTCCACCAACTGATGGATAAAGAAAATTCAGTGTGTGTATATACACACACACACATATATTTATATGGATAAAGAATGGACAGATAGACATAGATAGATACATATCTATCTATATATATATGAACGGATAAAGGAGTGTCTATGATGGAATATTACTCAACCATCAAAAAGAATGAAATCTTGCCAATTTGGAGCAATGTGGATGGAGCTAGAGAGTATTATGCTAAGGGAAATAAGCCAGTCAAAGAAAGACAAATACCATATGATTTCACTCATGTTGAATTTAAGCAACAAAACAGATGAATATAGGGGAGGGGAAAAAAAGAGAGAGATGCAAATCATAAGAGACCCTTAACTATAGAGAACAAACTGAGGGTCACTGGAGCGGAAGTGGGTGGGGGATGGGCTAGATAGGTGATGGGTAGTAAGGAGGGCACTTGTGATGAGCACTGGGTGTTATATGTAAGTGATGGATCACTAAATTCTACTCCACAAACTAATATTACACTATATGTTAGCTAACTAGAATTTAAATAAAACTTGAAACATGAAAAAAAAAAAACCAAATAAAATTATTTCACTAATTACAATAATTTCTGTTCCCTTGCCCAAGCCTGATTTAGAAAGAAAACACATTCATGAAATAATGTAAACTTCTACTATATAAAATCTGTTATGTATAAAATTTATGTTAGAAGATTTTAGACCGAATTTAAGAATATAAAAGCATCATATGTATTGTTTCATACTCTTGAAAGAAACATGAAAAATGAACCATAAACATATATTATGTAGTATTACAAAGAAAATAATATTTTAGGGGCGCCTGGGTGGCTCAGTGGGTTAAAGCCTCTGCCTTCGGCTCAGGTCATGATCCCAGGATCCTGGGATCGAGCCCCGCATCGGGCTCTCTGCTCCGCGGGGAGCCTGCTTCCTCCTCTCTCTCTGCCTGACTCTCTGCCTACTTGTGATCTCTGTCTGTCAAATAAATAAATAAAATCTTTAAAAAAAAAAGAAAAGAATATTTTAATATTTGTAAAAACATAATAATATTTTTTAAAAATGTTCTTGTCAATTTGCATTAAAGGAAATATCTGAAAGAAATTCCTTTGGCCCTTTGTCATTTACATAATGACTTGTCATTCAGATTCTTATTCAGCCTATCTAAAAATCTGACACTGTTCAAAACAGGAAGAAGGTGTAGACTTTTTTGACTAGTCTCTGGTCTCTGAAGTTCAGTCTGAAGTTCTAGACTTACACAGTTGTAGGATCCCAGGATAGGCCTAAATAAGAAATTCCATCTACATGGCCTTATCCTTCCTACATTTATCACAATAGATGTTTTGAAACATCTGCCTGTCTTACAGAAAATGGAAGGATTATATCCATTATCCTAATACAATGTTAATTATCCCTTGAAGCAGTAGCTATAATCACTCCTACAGAAAGCAGCCTCAATAAAGTGCTTTTTAACTTAAGCTTCAGGTACAAGAAAAAAAATTCTATCACTGAATTTGGGAAATGTATATACCATCAGCTCCATAATCAATCATAACTGATCTTCCTCAATCTAACAATGGGGTTACATTCCTGGTAAACCCATTGTAAGTTGAAAATACCATAATGTGAAAATGTATTTAATTATACCTAAGCTACTCAACATCATGGCTTCACCTGGCCTACCTTAAATTAGCCTACAGTTGGGCAAAATCATCTGACACAAAGCCTGTTTTATAATAGTGTTGAATCTCTCATGTAAACTTATTGAATACTGTACTGAAAGTGAAAAACAGAAGGGTTGTATGGGTACAAAATGACTGTGTTCTTGGTTGTTCACCCTCACAACTGAGCGGCTGACTGGAAGTTGCACTTCACTGCCGGCATCAAGAAAGAGCATCTTACTACATATTATCAGCCTGGGAAAGATTCTAGATTCAAAATTTCAAGTACAGTTTCTACTGAATGTGTATCACTTCCACACCATTGTGAAGTCGAAAAATCCTAAACTGAATCAATGGAAATCATGGTCCATCTGTATTTCTATCATTACAAATCATAACTGGTTTTTCCAAGGAGATTTATTTAAATAATCTAAAGGATATGCCATAGAAAATTAAGATGAAAAACAAAACTCCGGCAAAGAGAGTTTTCTATATCATGGCACAAAACTGTTCTATAATGGGCTCTTGCCAGGCAACTCGCTGAGCATGACTTACCGGCTGGCTATCACACACTGAGCTCCCAGGCTGGACAGAAGAGTGGTCATCCCTTTACCAAGGCCAGTACCTCCCCCAGTAAGAAACGCCACTTTTCCTTGAAAACTATTACGTGGTAGCATAGCTTTATGAAGAGGCTGGAAGAATTTAGCCTGAAAAGCTTCATTGTTTTGATACAGTATTTTTGTTCCATAACTGAAAAACTGAAAGGGAAAAAAAAAGATTAATTGAAATGTTCAAAAATGCATTTCCACAAAATAGATGATTTTCAAAAGCTTACTCTTGAATTTATTATTAATCAAATTCTTGGATTAACAAACCCACTGTAAACATATCGGTATTGTATTTAATCAATTATGACTCTTTTTTTACTGAAATGTTAAGCAACATAGTGGAATGGTTAAAAGCATGGGCTTTGGAGCAAGACTACAAAGGACAGAATTTTCCCTTTAGTTGCATAACCTTCAGCAAGTGATTCAACCTCTTTGTGCCTCAGTTTCTTCTATAAATGGAGACAATAATAGAACCTAACTCAAAAGATACTGTAAGCATCACATGAGTAAATCTAAGTAAAATACCAAGACCATTGTTTAGTTTATACCAAACACTTCATAAATGCTAGTATTATTATTTACAGGGGTTCTGCTTAATTTTAACTTTAAAAAGCACTAACATAGCAAGGAAACAGTCAATAAAAGTAAAAGGTAGCCTACGTAACAGAAGAAGATATCTGCAAATGTCTTATAAGATAACGGGCTAGTATGCAAAAAATCCAAAATCTATGAAGAACTTATGAAATTCAACACCCAAAAAAATAAAAAATCAAGAAATGGGTAGAAGACATGAGTAGGTATTTCTCCAAAGAAGACAAACAAATGGCTAACAGACACATGAAAAAGTGCTCAACATCACTCCACATCAAGAAAATACAAATCAAAACCACAATGAGATACCACCTCACACTGGTCAGAATGCCTAAAATTAACAACTCCAGAAACAACAGATGTTGGCGAGGATGCGGAGAAAGGGTAACCCTCTTACACTGTTGGTAGGAATGCAAACTGATTCGGCCACTCTGCAAAACAGTATGGAGGTTAAAAATAGAGCTACCCTAAGACCCAGAAATTGCACTACTATGTATTTATCCAAAAAATAGTGATTCAAAGGGACACATGTACCCCAATGTTCATAGCAGCAATGTTCACAATAGCCAAAATATGGAAAGAACCCAGATGTCCATCGACAGATGAATGGATGAGGAAGTAGTAGTATATATACACAATTGAATATTACTCGGCCATCAAAAAGAATGAATTCTTATCATTTGCAATGACATGGATAGAAGTAGAGGATATTATGCTAAGTGAAATAAGTCAGTCAGAGAAAGACAAATGCCTTATGATTTCACTCATGTGTAACTTAAGAAACAAAACAGATGAACACAGGGGAAGGGAAGGAAAAATAAGATGAAAATTAAGAGGGAGGCAAACCATAAGAGACATTGAAATCTAGGAAACAACAGAGGGTTGCTGGAGGGGAGGTGGGTGGAGTGAAGGAATAACTGGGTGATGGGCATTAAGGAGGGTACGTGATGTAATGAGCACTGGGTATTATATGCAACTGATAAATCACTAAATTCTACCACTGAAACTAATAAAAAAAATAAAAAATGATCCTAGCTGAAAGATGCATTCTAATAAAGGTTGCAAAAAAAAAAAAAAAAAAGGGAAGAACATAAAGCACATTCATCTTTTAACAAGAATTTGGATAAAAATCACATTCCATTTTTGAATCACTGAAGAAAATTATTCAAATTTCCTCATAAGGCTTATTAAATCAAATCTCTCTTCCTATGTTGCCTTCCTGATAGTAAATTTAGAATAGATAACTATTTGTTATATTTGAAATAGGGGGAAAATAATATTTTACACTAAAACTATTTGTATTGCCCTATCTTCTAAGTCTTACAATTCACATTCTCACATTGCTTGTGAAAAACACTGCCACCCTCTCACATCTAATCCTAAAAACAGACTTTTTTTTTTAAGATTTTATTTATTTATTAACAGAGAGAGAGATCACAAGTAGGCAGAGAGGCAGGCAGAGAAAGAGGAGGAAGAAGGCTCGCTGCCAAGCAGAGAACCCGATGTGGGGCTTGATCCCAGGACTCTGGGATCATGACCTGAGCTGAAGGCTCAGCTGAGGCTGAGGCTTTAACCCACTGAGCCACCCAGGTGCCCCTAAAAACAGACTTTTAAGTGTTAACATAACAAACAATAAAGAGTTAATTTCATTAAATGCTTGCCATGTGTCAGGCTTCAATTATCAAACCAGTTCATCTTCACGACTCTATGAAAATAGATACTATTTTTACCCCACTGTACAGGAAGGACCCAGAGAAGTTAAATATATTGCCCACGTCACAGAACCAAGATTCCAATGTGGTCTGATAGGCTCCAGAGCCCTCCCTCATCATCACCTCGTGTATTTCCTCACTACTCACTGAACTTCTACAGAGCTTAATGATCACACCAAAGAGGCACATGATATTCCCCAGGTCATGGCTGGAAATTAAAACTCCAGAATCTTATCATTTCCTGATAGAATATTCCTGTATGCTAAGTGGGCTTCCATCAGTTGGTCTAGGATATCTAGAAATGTATACTAAAGAAACAACTGGCAATGTAGTCAATAATTTAATAAGAGAAGGCTGTTTATCAACAGGTAGTATACAAGAGAATGCATATGATATGATGTTAAGTGAATAAAAAGGTACGCAATATATTCTGAACTATAAATAAAAATATATGCTTAGAAAAAAAGACTACAGGGACGCCTGGGTGGCTCAGTGGTTTGAGCCACTGCCTTCAGCTCAGGTCGTGATCTCAGGGTCCTGGGATTGAGTCCCGCATCGGGCTCTCTACTCAGCGGGGAGCCTGCTTCCCTCTCTCTCTCTCTGTCTGCCTCTTCGCCTACTTGTGATCTCTGTCAAATAAAAAAAAATAAAATCTTAAAAAAAAAAAAGACTACAAAATAACAGTAAGTAGTAGATTCAATATTTACCATGTGCCAAGGTCTACTAAAGCCTTTTAATACATTACCTTGCAACAATCCTATAAGGTAAGTTCTATCATTATCCCCAAATTATAGATGAAAAAGCTGAAACATAGAAAAGTCAAGTAACTAACCTTTAAAGACAAATAACAAGTTGAAAGGAGTTGACTCAAATCCAAGATATATCTGACTTCAGAGTCCATCCATTACCTACCTTACACAGTTATTATCTCTAGATGATGAGATTATGGATGATTATTTTTGCTTTTTGTTTGGTTGGTGTTTAGTATTTTCAAGATCTTTTCAGAAGTATGATTTGCTTTTATAATCAGGAAAAACTGTTGTTGAAAGACAAAAATTTGAAAACATGTATAAAGTAATTGGTGAAGATAAATCTGTAAATCTGATTATGTTCCATGCTGGTTGTTGTATTCCTTTAACTTCATGTTGACAAAGCATTTTCCTTTTGTATCCCTTTGCCAGAGCATAATAATCCAAGTGACCTACGATAATCTTTCTCTACATAAATGGCAGTTTTATTTAAGGTTGCCATCGCCTCCAGGACTATTACATTAAGATGATGAATCAGGAAATTTGCACAAGTAGGCTGGTGAGTTAGTCATTTCCCATTAATAATGAAAAAAAAAAAGTATTCCAATTTTTCAAAGGCTCTAAAATGAATTTTTATTTATTTAGTGTTGATTTGTATAAGGAATATGATGTTGTGCTTTTTGAAAGATAAATTAAGTAACTAAATAAAATATTTGTATATACAAACCTTTTTTTATTTATCTTAAAACATTTTCCCAACCTCCCAAATAATAAATCACTTTGATAATAATTCCTACTAAGTGCCTATAAGGTATCAGGTTACTACATAGCACAGGCTTATCTGTTGTATTTTATTTGACCTAATCAATACTGACTTTCCCCACCAAACCAGAAGTGAAGAAATTGATCTGCTATTTTAAATCATATTACCTCCTGATAATTCATAGCATATATGCTATTGAATATTAAATTCAAACCATCCGTTTGCCTAAAAACAAGTTTTTCATTTCAATATTAAGACCCATAGAGATGAACAGACCTCACAGAATCATGTTGTATTCGGTCTCCTATTTCTAAAGAGGAGGATCCTGAATAACCTGAGATAGCATTTTGGCCATTTCTTTTTGAGTCATAAAAAGTGAATACAAAATAGACTTTAAAGTTTTCAAATCTTGCTTTGTGTTTTTTCTAGAAATAAGTTGTCTTCTGAAAATAGATATAACCTTTCGTATCAAGACTGATTTCTCAGGACATTTTTATTTTTATTTTTTCATTTAAATTCAAGTTAGTTAACATGTAGTATATTATTAGTTTCAGGGGTAGAACTTAGTGACTCATCAGTTGCATGTAACACCCGTGCTCATTACATCAAGTGCCCTCCTTAATGCCCGTCACCCAGTTACCCCATTCCCTACAACCCCCTCCTCTCCAGCAACCCTCAGTTTGTTCCCTATAGCTGAGTCTCTTATGGTTTGCTTCCTTCTCTGTTTTTATCTTATTTTATTTTTCCACCCAGTTACCCCATTTCCCCCAACCCCCTCCTCTCCAGCAACCCTCAGTTTGTTCCCTATAGCTGAGTCTCCTATGGTTTGCCTCTCTCTCTGTTTTTATCTTATTTTTCCTTCCCCTCCCCTATGTTCATCTGTTTTGTTTCTTAAATTCCATATATGAGGGAAATCATACAGTATTTATCTTTCTCTGGACAGCTTTAAAATCTAAAATTTGTAAAACTCTCTAACATCTTCTATTTTGGCAAACAAATTTACTTATTAGAAGTTCTAAAATCTCCCTCCCTCCCTCCCTCCAAAATAATCAGTTATCATCTGCCTTCCCCTCCATATGACTCTCCCACACCATATAAACAATATTTTCTTCCTTCATGTGGTCCTAAATGACAGCATCTAAACTAATGAAAAGTGATCCTACTCCTAATCCCTCAGAATGGCAATTCTTTTAAGAGTCTTGACTGTCTCCTTCCTAGAGAATAAAGACTATATACCATTGAGATTTCATCTTAAATTACCTAAGTATTTTGGCTGGTCTCAAATGCTAGAATAAATACCTACAACAAAGGCAGATTGGTGACCCACACCACATGTTTTGTTAGGCCTGCCCAATGTTTTAAAATTTTTGAGCCAATATTTGGATACCGAGAGAATTCAGATAAAAATCAGAAGCTCTACCAACACTTGGGCCCAGCTTCTAATAAGGCTGAGTTAATGCCTCCTTGAGACAAGGCCTGAGCTCTGTCCAGTCTCCACACACACATGTAAAGTGAATCCTTTTCACTGGGCTACCACTGTCATTTCTAGGACCACCCAGTACTTGAGGCATTTGAGTGCATGACCCTTTATCTAAATGAAACCCAAGAATCCAATACAAATTAGAAAGTGGGAAATGATTTTCTTTTTTTTTTAATACCAATATAAAAACAATTGTTTAATGTTCTAGGTATACTATAAAGAAAAATGAGTTTCAAATCTGTAAAAATCATTATTAACAGACCCTCACATAGAATTCATGGACCTAAGGAACATAATATTTAAATAACTCTTAGAGATCTTACCATCACTGTCACCATTACTAATTGACTGGGCCTCCACGTTAAAATCCCATACCTCAAAAACACTGATGTCCATGGAGTGCGTGGGTGGCTCAGTCAGTTAAGCATCTGCCTTCAGCTCGGGTCATGATCTCTGGATCCTGGGATTGAGCTTGACCTCGGGTTCCCTGCTCAGCAGGGAGTCTATTTCTCCCTCTCCCTCTGTCCCTCCTCCCCATTCCCGTTTTCTCTTTCTCTCTCTCCAATAAATAAATGAAATCTTTAAAACAAACAAAAAACAACAACAATAAAAAACACTGATGTCCTCCAGAGTCAAAAATGCAAAAATTAAACTCTAGCATAACACTCAAGCTGGACAACATGGCCTCAACCTACCTTTCTGGCTGGCCCTATCTCTAACCAGTTCTACCACTTAGAGGTATAATCTATGCTTACCAACCCCGTAACATTCCTGAAACCTGCCAGTAACTTTCTCCTTCTGGCCTTGCTCCTGATTTCTTGTCTTCCTGAACTACCCACTTTATTTGTCAACCTAGCAGAATCAGCCTTCAAAACCAAGCCAAAGTGTCAAAAGTTGTTGACACTTTTGAACATGTGCCTTTGTTACAAATGGGCCAAACGAATCCCTCCCTCCAACAGGATCTCCGTTTCTCAGCACCAGGCTGTGAGCACCCAGGAAGACAAAACAGTCGCCATTCATTACTATAATTGGGTTTCTAACACCAGTTAAACATGCAGCAAATGCTTGTTTCATTGATCGTAATCCTGGCTGGCCAGGCTCCAATGCCATCAAAAGTGCACGAGTACAGACAAGTAGAGTCTTAATGGAGCTATGGATACAAACCCAGCTCTCTGTCACTTGTTTCATCAAGTTGAAACAGTCACTTCCCATGATTCTAAATTATGCCATCTCAAAAAGTAGTTTAACCTCAAAAGTTAGTTTAACCCAAAAAACCTATGGATACATGAATATTAACAAGTTATTTGCAAATAGAAAAATTGGGCAAAGGCTTTAAAAAGATAGTCCAGGGACGCCTGGGTGGCTCAGTTGGTTGGACGACTGCCTTCGGCTCGGGTCATGATCCCGGAGACCCGGGATCGAGTCCCGCATCAGGCTCCCAGCTCCACGGGGAGTCTGCTTCTCCCTCTGACCTTCTCCTCGCTCATGCTCTCTCACTGCCTCTCTCTCAAATAAAGAAATAAAATCTTTAAAAAAACAAATAAATAAATAAATAAATAAAATAAAAAGATAGTCCACATGCAAAAAATACAACCAGTGTTAAAACCGAGTGAATGTAATTAAACAAAGAAGATATCGTTTGTCTCTCACAAGATTGGTAAGGTTCAAAATCTCATAATACATAATACAAAAAAATAGCTTATTAAAGTCACTCCTAAAATCTGCTGATATGAGTTGGGGTAACTTCTTTGGAGGCCAATTTGGTAAAATATATCAAAATATTATCTAAACTATACACACCCTTTGACCCAGCAATTCTACATTTAGGAATTAATCCGATAGATATATGGATCCAATAGAATTAATATAAAATCTGATAGAATTAATCCGATAGATATACTCATTTGAGTACGGAGGGAGAAGCTATGTTCAAAGATATGCACTAAGATGAAAATGAAATTAACAATTCTCTTCACAATCACATCAACAGGAATAAAATGCTTACTAATAAATTTAATAAAAGTATAAGATCTATAAATTAAAAACTATAAAACATCATAAGAGATTAAAGAGGCCTAAATAAATAAAAAGATAGGGGCTCCTGGGTGGCTCAGTGGGTTAAGCCGCTGCCTTCGGCTCAGGTCATGATCTCAGGGTCCTGGGATCGAGTTCCGCATCAGGCTCTCTGCTCAGCGGGGAGCCTGCTTCCTCCTCTCTCTCTGCCTGCCTGTCTGTCTACTGTGATCTCTCTCTGTCAAATAAATAAGTAAAAATCTTTTTAAATAAATAAATAAATAAATAAAAAGATACCCTGTGTTCACGGATTGGAAAACTTAATTTTGTTAAAATGGCAATTCTCCCCAAATTGATCTATAGATTTAATGCAATTCCTATCAAAATCCCAGTTGGGTTTTTGCAGAAGTTGATGAGCATATCTCAGAGTTCACTTTTAGAGACTCAGAAA
The DNA here is from genome assembly GCA_004024625.1 of Mellivora capensis. Taxonomy (NCBI): domain Eukaryota; kingdom Metazoa; phylum Chordata; class Mammalia; order Carnivora; family Mustelidae; genus Mellivora; species Mellivora capensis. The sequence continues at coordinate 80,448 of PISX010002266.1, forward strand.
TGCAAGGGATACAGAATAGTCACACATATAGTATATGAAAGATTGTTTGTAATCAAAAAGACTAGAAAACAATCTATCAGATTTCAATAGGGGATATACCCAACCAGTTAGGGCACATCCATACAACAAGATAATGTGTATGTTTTAATAAAATATGTTCTATTCTAATATTCTATATATAATAATATTCTAATATTCTAATATGTGGTTATTCAATCACTCAACAAATATTTGTTGAATACCAAGAATACAAGGCATCACATGTTAAAGGAAAAATCTACAGTAGGGAAATATATATAAAATACTCCCCATCTGTGTTTTTTAATGAAAATATCTTCATACAAATATTGATATATGAACAAAAATTATTAGAATGATCTACAAGAAACTATTCATAGCACTAACCCCTTAGGAGAGGAACTTTCTATACAGTCACTGCACACCCTTTTGTACTATTGAGTGTTGGATATGTTCATAAATTAATTTTACTAAAAATAGTTAACATAGGGGCACCTGCATGTCTCAGTCAGTTGAGTGTCTGACTCTTATTTTCAGTTCAGGTCATGATCTTGAGGTTCTGGGATCGAGAGCCCAGCATAGGGCTCCCCACTCAGGGAGAGTCTGCTTCCCCTTTGCCTCTCCCTTTGCCCCCCAACCCCGGCTTCTGAACTCTCTCTAAAATAAGTAAATAAATCTTTTTAAAAAATAGTTAACACAAAATCAAATCATATTTGCAAGCACATGATCTAAAAAGTGTATAAAGGAAAACAAAGTTACAGCAAGAAAAATACTAGCATATGATCAGTGTTCTGAGGATGTTCCTGAAAGTGTAAGTACTATTTATTCCACACATAAGTGTGAGCTATACTTAAAAGGAAAATGAAACATGACCATATCTATTTATTTGGCGGGGGGGGGGGCTCTAAGTACCTATTGGTTTAGGTTAACACAAATATTTTTTTAAGAGCAAACTTATCCTGACTCAAATTCACAGAATAAGAGTTTTGCAGACTGGGCCTTGACTGTCATATAAAAATGTCAGCTTGGTAAAGACCTGACAATCTTGTTTTTCAAAGGATGTCTTCGGGAAATGTGTATTTTTGCACTCCCAATGCAACTCAATAGTCCGTGCACACAATCAGCCCCTAGTAACTTACTTCCTGATATATTTTGTCCAGTTGCATGCACTTTCCAATGCCTAGACAACTGCCACTTCAGCATAGTGGAGGTGTCTCTTAGCCAGAAGCATCTCGAAGTTACAAGAGGGAGCTGGGCAGGATGCTCAACTTGATGCTCCAGCACAGAAACAGTGCTGCAGAATGAAGAACCGTCCCACCCACGAATACCAATAGAGATCCTACAAATTGTAAAAAAAACTTAAGAGCCCAAACTCTGCCACAGGCCATGTTGCTCTCAAGCTGTGTGCCTGTGTGGATTGCTTGAGCATCTCTACCCTCTCCTTCACTTAAAGCAGGGCACTGAACAGAGGCCACTGATATTCTGAGCTTCTGCAGAACACAGATCTCGTTGCCACAGCAACTTGAAGGTAAGGCTGAGCAAATATAAAAGAAAATGAGCTGGACCCCAAGCTGCAGTGGCTAGGCTGAATTATGCAGTTGTTGCCAGTAGCAACACAGAAATTACATTTTTAAGTCATGATACACCTTATAGCAATGAACATGAGTCTGAAGAAGTAGTTGCTCTGAGCTTCATGGTATACTTCCTATTTTTATTACAGTTCTTACTTGTCTGCAGTTAGATGTGGACCAAACAGATGCTTCACCCATACTTCCCAATAAACGGAGATGAAGTCAAGGAGATAAATTAGCAGGCAGTTTGAAATCTTGAAGTGGGGTCTTCACTCCTGCTTACCTCTCATTTGAGTAACCTCATTGATGCCCATCACACTAGTCATAACTAATATGACTATCTTTTTTGAACCAAAAAATAGAACCCCTGCTCTTGGAAAGGTTTTGTTTTGATTTGGGAATCTGCATATATATGAAAAAATATTAGAGATAAGCACAGTATGATTTGGTATGGAGTTAACTCATTTATCTATTTTTAACAAGTTTTTTAATGAGCATCTCCTATGCCATAGGCACTGTTCTAGGAAATGGCCATCTAGCACTGAGCAAAACAGATAGAATCTTCTACCTTGAGAGATTATTTTTAGAGGGAGGGGGATAAATAAATAATATATATACTTACATCGTATATTAAAAGCTAATACTCGCTGTGGGGAAACATGTGTTTAGAGGACTGCTCTATACTATTCAGCCTATGTTGAGAAGCAATGTAGGAAGCAAGGTTGGAAGCAAGGATGATGCTTCTATAGCTGGCTAGGCAAGAAGTGATGATGGCTTAGACCTGGATGCCATCATCAGAAGGGGCAGGAAGTTAGCAAATGAAATTATTTGCTCGTAGGTAGGGCCCAGAAAATAGGGTGCAATAAATTATCACTGTACTTAACATCGTCTGGCCCAATTATTTCTTGCCTCAAAGCCCAACCTCAGCATATGTTGGTCTATTTCAATAAAGGCATATAAGAGGCCCCCTACTTTCCTGGAAAGATCAAACCCATTCAGCTGAGAGAGCCTTCTCCACCTCTCTCCCCTTTACCTCAGTATTCTATTACTCTTTACATTGCCTTTGTGTTTTAGAAAGTAGATCTAACTCTGAGCTAGAAGAAAATGGAGATCAGTCAGAGAGAAGGTGTTGGTCTAGGGGAGAAGTAACGAGGGCAGCAGAAATAAAGACAACACTTTCCACACATATTTAACACATAGTCTAGCCTGAATTCAGAAGCTAACCAGCTGGAAGTGGTGAGCAAGAAAGGGAGAGCTGAAGATGAGCGAGTTCTCTAGTTTACATGGCTATTTGTTGGGAGCTGCTATAAATGATAGGACTGGCATGGGACGACCCAAGTTGGAGGATTGAAGACAGTGAGTTCCATATTGGAAATACCATACCTCCAACACCTGTGGGACATTCAGGTGAACATACCTAACCTGTGGTTGGAAATAGAGTTTTGGAGCCCAGAAAATAATTCATGGCTAAATGTAAATGGCAACATTATTCAAGAATTTTGAAAGCCTGCAGTTCTACCACTGATGCAATGCAGTGTGGGAGTTTCCCCAGACTAGAAGGGACCAAAGTAGAGTTGTCTCCTTACTTAACTTACTTATATTTACCCAGGCATTTCTGATTCCAAGGTGAATCATCACCTCAGGAAGAGAACAGCATAGGATAGCTGAGACAGTTAATCATTTTCTACCTGGAATTTTCTTTAAAAACCAAGGGTTGCCAAACCTTGATGGAATGCCTTCTATTATGGGCTGTAGGGAAACCTAACTTTAGAAATTCCCTCCTCTTTGAATGTGTTTTTATAATGATTTTTGTGGATATCTATGTATTTTTTTAATATTCTAAAATTAGCTTTACAGTTTTGGGAGGAAGTTTGTTTTGAAATTTCTTCACATGCATATTTGAACTCTGACACCACAATTGATCCATGAGATTCCTTCCAGTGACTCCCTTCAAGGCCTCTTTCTCTTCACCTGAGAGATCCAATCCATCTCCAGTCCCATGTATTTTACCTCCCAGTCAGTATCTTTCCTCTCCATCCACAGCTTGACTTCCAAGGTCTTCCAAGGTCACCCACAAATACAGAGGTCCCTACTTTATGTCATCTCTTGTCTCTGGCCTCCAGTGTCTCCTCTCTCCAACTTCTCTGCAATGCTACCCCCCAGAATACTGCAAACCTGCTCATGGTACTTTTCACCTTAAGACTGATCTATGGCTCCCTGGTAGCTGCATAAATTCCAAATTCCTTTGCTTCATGCAGCATGTCAATTCCTTGTGACTTGGCTCTTATCCATCTCTTCAGCCTCTTTTCCCTCTGCTTTACTCCCTTGAAATCTGCACTCAAGAAAACAAAATACTCAGGGTTCTCCAAACATAAATTGTTTCCTACCTCCATATCTATACCAATTCGATCCCCACATCACTCAACATTCATCATTCAAAGGTAGTTCCAAGAGTTCTGAGGCCTTTCCTAATGCTCCCAGACAGAATTAACGTTCTTATCTCCATTCCTGTAGCCAGTTCCCCCTGGTAAGTGCCCTTACCAGAAAATAATTGGCATGGCCCTTAGCTCAAGGGCCAAAGACAGAAATCTGGGCTTCATCTCATACCGCACATCTAAACCACAAAATCCAGTTTCTTTTACCCTAAATAGCTCTAATGCTGCCCTTAGAACAGACTCCTTAGCACTTCTGTTTGGACTTCTAGTCTCCCTATCTCAAGTCTTACCTGATTATTACTTCCCTGCTCACAACTGTGATGGTATTATAGCACCTCAATATGGCCCAATCTTCCTTCCTCAACCCACCACCAACCAATCACCAAGGCCTCTCAATTTACCTCTTAAGTATCACCTGACTTTGAGTTTCTTTGCATCTTTGCAGCCATTCCCTATTGGAGGCCACCACAGAGAGAGGAATACCCAGATTTGACTACATGCCTCTATTTTTACCTTCACTCCCATGCTGTCAGGCCAAAGCTCTCACTCTTTAATGTGGCCCACTGGCTGCTCAGTAGCTTCTGCTCATTAGTCTCCCCACCTGTCTCCCTATTCCCTACCTATACACTTTAGTCTGGCTTTTCACACAGACCACTCTCCCACATAGAACTTTCTTACTCATATTCCTCCCCTTGGATAACTCCCAATTCATCCATCAGTTCTCAGTCTAGATGTGTACCCCAAAATATATTCAATAAAACTGTACACCCCTCCCTTTAGGGAGTGGGAAATGCTTCCTCCCCAATCCTGATGTGTCCTTCACATCAGGGGAGCTCAGTTAGTGTAACTCCAGGCTTCTTCACACCCCCCTAGTTTCCTGGTCTCCAGAGACAGTTTATCTGACTGGTAGACTTTGAGAGAATAGTTGGGCCTGAGTAGTCCTTAAGCCTTCCTCCTGAGATTTAGCTGCCTTCAGAGAACAATTCTACTGTCCTTGAGGCAGCAAGTCAGCCTAATTCAGGAAGTCCAGTTAACGGAGCCAGTCGTGTGGAATGGCAATAAGTGATACTTTGGCCTCTGTCTTTACTCTTGTTTTTCAAACTGGAGAAGAGAGATGCTTTATTTCTGGACCTCTTCTGAGATCAAGAACACTCATCATAATACTTACCACATTAGACCACATCATTCGATTATAAGCTTCCAGAGAGGAATCAGCTCTTTCTCATCCTCATATCTCCAGTACACTGCCTAGCATATAGTAAATGCCCAATCTGTCACATGAGTGAGTGAAGCCCACCATGCCCTGACCCCAGCAACCTCTCCAGTCTCATCTTCACTGTACTTTTTTTTCTCTGACCCTGTATTTTAAACTCCACAATATTAACCCACATTTTTTTTAAGAAATAGGCTATGCTCCCTCACTTCTTGATATATGCTATTCCTTGGGTATCATCACATTTGAGGCCCCATATAGTCCAACTCTGCCTTTAAAAGTCAGCCCTGGGAGCCACCTCCTCCATGAAGCCTTCCCGGCCTCCTCCAGGCACACACCATTTTGTTACATAGGCATTCTAACATACCTCTGCATTTTCAGTCTACTCATATCCTGTGTGACCTACTAGACTACCATTTTTCAGACATTTATATATTCTATAAAGCACAGCAAGAAATACACTTTATATTGCAACATAGTACACACATTCATTCATCTAACAGATATTACCTGTTTACTCCATGCTAGGCACTATTATAAGCATAGAAATACAGCTGAACAAAGAAGATATAAATCATTGCCTCCAAGAAGCTTCTATTCTGGAATTTTAGGTTAGGTACAGAAAGATTTCTTAAGCTATAGGAAAGCTTAGAAGGAAAGAAAACTCAAAACACACAAGGGAAAAAAAAAAAATCCACTGGCCTTCCATTTTTCCCTGACAATATTCAGTGTTAGAAGACAATGAAAACAATGTTAATTCATTTCTAAGGGGAAAATAAACATAATACATCCAAGCAAAATTATGCCTATGCAGCCATCCTCTTTACCAGTACAGACACCTGGAATGATGTTCACCAAATTTAAAGACTGGTTATTTCTGGGTGGCCAGTTTAGGGTCTTGTGCTACTTTTTAAAACTATATTACCTGAATTCATATTAGTTAGGTATCATTTTTATAAAAATCCTAAAGTTATTACTCTTGATAAAAACAAAAGGAAAAGAAGTATGGCAGTGTACATCGCAGACATTTAACAACTAATTAATCCACAAAAGGAAAATGGTAAAGTTAAAAAAAAAAAAGTTCACAAAGTAAACTTAAGATGAACTCTGGTATTTCATATTCTATTTTATTTTTTTCTTAAACTCATTTCGCTCCACAGAATTGATTTCCATGTCCACTCATGATTATCCATAGCTTGAAAAATATATATGAGGCTTGAGGTGCCTGGTTGGCTCAGTCATTAAGTGTCTGACTTCCACTCAGGTCATGATCCCAGGGTCCTGGGATCTAGCCCCACATGGGCCTCTCTGCTCAGCGGGGAGCCCTGCTTCTCCTGGTCCCTCTGCTGTTCCCCCTGCTTGTGCACACTCACGTGCATGCGCTCGCTCTCTCTTTGTCAAATAAATAAATAAAATCCTAAAGAAAAAAAATTATATATATAACTTAAAGATGGTATAGATACCTTTTCAACCAAGTATCTCCAAAGAATGCCCAACATTTAATAGGCACTTATTTAGCATTTCCTGATAAGCAACTGAATGCGTGCACATTTTCCTGAGAGCAACTTGAGAACAGAGGTCATTTTTTTTCATCTTTGCAACCCTAAGGCTGGGCACACAGCCAGTTCTGCAAACTGTTTTATAATGAACTTTGTGGTGATCAAAATAAATGCCTGTTGCACTGAGTTGAGGCCTATTAGCTAAACAGCACAATTTTTTTAAAAGATTTTATTTATTTATTTGACAGAGAGAGATCACAAGCAGGCAGAAAGGCAGGCAGAGAGAGAGGAGGAAGCAGGCTCCCCGCTGAGCAGAGAGCCCGATTCGGGGCTCGATCCCAGGACCCTGGGATCATGACCTGAGCAGAAGGCAGAGGCTTAACCCACTGAGCCACCCAAGCACCCATAAACAGCACAATTTTAATATAACACTTCATAAATACGACTGTTTAACAAATGCAACATTTCTTTTGGTAACAAAAATTTGGAGATTCAATTGTAATAACTAGTATTTGCCAACAAAAACATGATGTTTGTTCCCTGGAACAACCTCCACTTCACAGATGTGAAGATGCTTCTCAGAGGAGTTCAAACCCAAGGCTGCATGTGCCAGGAAAACAACACACCAAAAGAGGTCTCTGTTGGCTCTGAACCCTGATCCTCAAAATTTCTATTGTTCTTAAACAAAACAATTTCAAAATTGTCAGATTACAATTAATTTTTAAATGAGTTCATTTTCTCCTTCTCATACTGTATTGTCTAATAGTGTCAGAAGAGTTGGGATATGGTCTGTGTGACCTTATTACTACAGTCCTAATAATTTGTTGGGGGGCTGGGAACGACCTTTGAAGACTCTTGACCTCACAGAGCTGTTGTACACAGAGCAAGTTCCAGAAGAGGCCAGAAAACACAGGCTTCTTTCGCAATGACCAAAATCTTTAGAGGAAAACCTATCAAAAAAAATCTTAGAGTTGAACAAATACCACTTTTTAAAAGAAAGTTCTCTTACTTGAGAGACTTAACATACTATTTCCTCATATTCACATTTGGAACTACGGTCTCCGTTTCTCAAAAAAACCCACCATAGCTGCCCATTCTACTGGACTAAAAAAAAAACGTGCTTGGGGGAAGGCACTGTCTGCTTTTTCCTGTATCTTCCTTCTTTTTCTTATCCTCTCCAGCTGTCTTCACCTGCATTTTTTATTTGAACTCTGGGTCCAGCGGACATACATAAGTTGACAAAACAAACAAAAAGTTATCTCTCCCAAAGCATGGGGGAGATAGAGGTTGCCCCCAGCCCAAGATACACCTCTCCCAGCTTTAGCTCTAGGAAGGGGAGTCTACATGGGGGAGATAGAGGTTGCCCCCAGCCCAAGATACACCTCTCCCCGCTTTAGCTCTAGGAAGGGGAGTCTAGATAGCTGGGTTGGGTCTTTTTCTTCTTATAAAAGTTTTTAAGTGAATATGTTTGTATTAACTTTGAAGCTTCCAGGGACATGCAAACTGAGAACCACACTTTCTCTGACAGCAGAATGTGATTTTGCTCCTTCTTAACCCTAACCCCCGGCTCCCACCGCCCCCCCACCGCGCGTCCCCGCGCCCCGGAATCCCCTGTCCTCGCTCCCCGCACCCCGGGGTCCGGACCTTCGCTGTGCGCGTCCCCGGCAGCTGTCCCAGAGACCCGCACGGACAGGGCCCTCGCTGGAGCGGAGCCGGACCCTCAGTCCCTCCAGCGTCGCCTTACCCGCCGAGGACCGTGGTACGCAACAAGGAACACCCGACCTAACAGCGCCATTTTGGGCTTCCACTACTCAGTCCCGATACCCGCGGGGGTCAGGGGGGCGGGGCCGGGGTAGGGAGCAGGGGCGGGCGGGGGACAGAGCGGGAGCTGGGCTGGGAGCCAGGGCCTGGGCGGGAATTGAGGGCGGGGGCAGGACCCGGGCGGGAGCAGGGAACCCGCGCAGGGAGGAGGGCGGAAAGGGGTTGGGCGCAGGAGGCGGGGCCGGGGCGGAGGCGGGGCCGGGGCGGAGGCGGGGCCGGGGCGGAGGCGGGGCCGGGGCGGAGGCGGAGGCGGGGCGGAGGCGGAGGCGGGGCGGAGGCGGAGGCGGGGCGGGGGCGGAGGCGGAGGCGGGGCGGAGGCGGAGGCGGGGCGGAGGCTGGAGCCAGGAGAGGGCAGCCGGAGTTGCTCTGCGCCCTGCGACGCCCCGCTCTTCCTAACCCCTAGTCTAATTCGTAGTTGGTGTGGCGCTGGATCTTACATCATCAGAGTAATAACATCTTGGATTTAAAACTCAGCCTCCCTTGTCCGGGGGCGAAGCGCTTGAAATCCAACAAAAGCAGCAGCTTCCGGGCGGCTTTGATTTTCCGCAGGACACGCCGCCCCCTATCTTCGAGAGGTAGAAGGGCTTTGACCTGGGGTCCCGCCTTTGCTTTTCTCGCGAAGGGAGTAAATAACACACACGTTAGAAGCCAAGGGGTACTTTTAGTTCGTCATTCTGCATCTTAATGTCATGTATGTTCACATGCTGCATAAACTCAGATCACATTTTCTCCCTCACTTCTAAAATGTGACTCTTCATACCTGACTCAGCATTATTGTGACAATTGAAAGATGTATGTGAAGCTCCAAGCTCAGCCTGATGGTAGGTAACGGAGTTAACAAAGTGGTGAGAAAGAAAAACAAAAAGCAGACATTCAGAACCATTCACGGGTAGTCCGTGCTAATCTCTTTTTAAATATAAACCATCTCACAGAACACCAACCTCACAACTTGACTCCAAGAGGAGAAGGTGAGACAAAGCAAGCCAACTTTATGATTTTTGTCTAAGCACAAAGAGAAGACCACCGTTGTTATATCTAACAACCTGTCTCTTGGCTAAAACGAGTGACTTTCTTTACCAGTTACAGCTTTTACCTCATTCTGGTATCCCCTCCTTCTAGATGAGATTTACTGAGAGCTTCCTTCATAGAATTGCCCCTGCTTTCTGACACATCTAACCTGGACTGAACCGCCTACTTCCTTAGACCATCTCTCTAATCATCCAACCAAAGTCCAAATCCTATAACAGGTTCTTTCTAACACCCTTTTACTTGGACACCCCATGGTTTACCATGGTGTGTGTCCTTCCTTGCTACATAAAAACTCCAATTGGTTCAATCGTAGATGTGTCCCTGGCAGACTCTGATTGTAGGGCATTGACAGTGCTCTTACAGTGTCAACTCATTTTCTCACCTTGGGCACCCCCAAAGCAGATCAGGGAGCAAGGATCCAGTGCAAGTGACTCCTTTGGGAACTTTGGGAATCACCAGTAAGGAAGAGAGGCAGGCAATACAGGGTAAGTTATTCAGCTAGCTGACATTGCAGACAACTAGAGGTAATGCCAGAGAAGACACACAGAGAAAATGGAGAAAACATGCTGCTATGGACTGAATACTCATTAAGGTGATGGTATTAAGAGGTGGGGCCTTTGGGAAGAGATTAGATGAGTGCCCTTATAAAAGCAGCCCCAGAGAGCTAGCTCGTCACTTCTGACATGTGAGGATGCCAGGAGAAGTCAGCAGTCTGCAACCTGGAAGAGAGCTCTCATCAGAAGTTGACCATGCTAGCATCAGACTTCCCACTTCTGCAATAAGAGCAATAAATTTCTGCTGACTATGAGTCACCCAGTCTATGGTGTTTTGTTATAGCAGCCTGAACGGACTAACAGACTTGCCTCAGAGAACTCTCACCTGAGAAATGAGGGAGCTGGAGTATTTTACACATTACTTCTTTTTCAATGGCTGAGCACTGCTAGGCGTAGATACTGATTCTCCAGCCCTTCTTTCCTGTGGGCTTGGCATCAGGGCTTCAGTGAAAGACCTCAAGAAAAGAAATGCAGGCACTGTAGTTGGTGTACGGGCTGCCTTTAAGTGGTAAGGCCCAAGGGATCTAAGAGTGGGATGCTCCATTACCAACCAATCAAGCACCCTCATTTAATTCTCACAACCCTATAAGGTTTTTATTATTCTTTTCCCTATTTCCCAGAGGCATACACTAAAGTAGGTGAGGAATTTGCCACAAAATCCGCAGGCTTTAAGTGGTAGGGCTGGGATGTGGTTCTAGCAGTCTAGCCTTAGAGCCTGTGCTCTTTACTACTGTATTTTTTTTCCCTGTTAGAATGTAACAAATTACCACCAAGTAACAAAATTCTGTCTTCATTTGTTGATGTTTAACTGCTGGTAGCTTTTAAGCCTCACCCCTCCCTTTCTCTTGTGTCTTGATAAACTAGGCAAGTGGACAGGAAAGCCTGGATACTCTCTCCTTTGGCACTGCAGCTAAGCCCCTTCTCACAATGGATACCCTCACTCTAACCCCTAAACAACACCCAACAGCGATAAAAAATCCCAAGCCACTCTTTTATTCCTTACTGTATTAATTTTCAAGGCCTGCCTTAGTAAGGTAGCATAGACTGAGTGGCTTAAACAACAGAAATTTATTTTTTTCACAATCTGGAAGATAAAAATCTGGTATCAAGATGTTGGTGCGATTGGTTTCTTCTGAGGCCTCTCTCCTTTACTCACAGATGGTGCCTTCTTCCACTGTCTCCACATGGTCTTCTTTCTTTACATGTCTGTGTTTAAAGTTCCCCTTCTTTTTTTTAAGATTTTTATTTATTTATTTGACAGAGATCACAAGTAGGCAGAGAGGCAGGCAGAGAGAGAGGAGGAATCAGGCTCTCTGCTGAGCAGAGAGCCTGACTCAGGGCTCGATTCCAGGACCCTGAGATCATGACCCGAGCCGAAGTCAGAGGCTTTAACCCACTGAGCCACCCAGGCGCCCCTAAAGTTCCCCTTCTTATAAGGACACTAGTCCTATCAAATTAGGGGACACTGTAATGAGCTCATTTTAACTTTATTATCTCTTTAAAGCCTTATCTCTAAAACAGATGATTTGATCTATTGCTCAAATTTAAGGTATTGGGGGTTAGGACTTCAACATATGAATTTGAAGGGGACACAATTTAGCTCATAATACATTCTCCCTCAAACCATTTAAATCAGCTCAGGAGGCCTGCTCTGTCCTCCCAGTCTCACTGCGTAAATAATAAACCTTTTTATATTCGTGTGTGTGTGTGTGTGTGTGTGTGTATGGCATCATACTTGACGTCCAAACTAAACTTGGGGGTGGGAATCCACCTGGTTTCCACAGAGGTATTATAACAATAGTGTCTTAAAATGATGCATATTCATTATGTCACATTTTCCATGGGTCAGAAATCTAGATATGGTCCTAGACAGTCCTAGACAGACTCTACGACTATCCAAGTATGCTAGGCTCTCAAAATACTGCAATCAAGTTGTCCACTAGGCCATGTTTTCCTCTGGAGACTCAACTGGAGAAGAATCTGCTTCCAAGCTCATTCAGGTTGTTGGCAGAATTCATTTCCTTGTACCCATATGACTGAGGTCCCCAGCTTTTGCTGACTGTCGGCTGGAGGCCACCCTCAGCTTCTAGACATCACTTATAATTCTTTTCTATATCAACCTCCTCAGTATAACTGCTTATTTTATCAAGCTTGCAAGGAGAATTTTTCATCTCAGAGAGGATCCAGTCCCTCTTTTAAGGGTAACCACCTGATTAACTGAGGCTCACCCAGGATAATCATAATCTCCTTTGATTAACTAAAAAATCAGCTGATTTAGGACCTAAATCCCTTCACCTTTGTCATATTCTGTAGGCTAGAATCAAGTCACAGGTCCCATCCATATTCAAGGGGAGGGGATTATATCTGGTATGAATAACAGGTGGCGGGGGTTATAGGGACCTCTTAAAATTCTTCCCACCATAACCACTACACTAAACATGGGAAGAAAAGGCAATTGGTCCCATTTTAGGTAGACCCACACTTTACAACCAGTCAGAGGAGACGAGCCATAAAATACACTCAGGCAGGCTAGACACTGGGCACTCAGCTTAACTGTTTATGCACTAAGCTTGGTACACCTTGGCAGAGGGTTGAACTTCAAGAGAACAACCAACAAGGGAAAGGAATAACCCGAGAGGTCTCTCCAAAGGCCTGGTAAAACCTGGGGCCCTTCTCATGATTCTGAGAGGGAAGGAGAATGCAGGGCACAAAGATGAATAAAAGTAGGTAGGAATGAAAACAGTATTTTTACCACTAATGGTACGATATCTTGCTTTTGCAAATTTTACTGAAAAAATAAATCGCTGTTGCCATTTTCTAAAGGTGGTACCATAAATATAATTTAGAGAACTTGTAGCACTCTTAGGCATGACTAAAGAACAGACTGGAGGCATGAAAAAAAGAGGCCACTCCAAATGTGAGCAGTTATTTCAACAAGGCAGGAGCCATGGGGTTCGAATTCAATGCCTGAGGATATATTACTCCTGAAAGCTAATATTTTTCACCTTGTTCTGTGTGTCAGGCAGTGCTCCGCACCCTACGTGTGTCCTAGTCCGCACAGGCATTTGTGGTTTGTACTATGATTATCCCCATTTAGAAACTGAGGCACAGAACAATTAGGCAAACTGCAAAGCTAATAGCTAACAATGCTGGAGTCAGAGGGAGCCCAGGCTGGCTCTGGGGCTGGAGCTCTCAGCCATTGCATTGTTCTCTGTGTCAGGGAGAAGTAGACATGGGAGTCAGACTGCCAGGCCTCAGGCAGAGCTATAAGGCTCATAGATGTGTCACAGTTAGCCAATTAAGAACTTTTTCTTTCATTTCCTTATCTGTGAAGTGAAAGTATGAAGAGTGCTAACCTCAAAAGGTTTTACTCAGGTTTAAACAAAATAATATATTTAAAGCACTTGTGGGGCGCCTGGGTGGCTCAGTGGGTTAAAGCCTCTGCCTTTGGCTCAGGTCATGATCTCAGGGTCCTGGGATTGAGCCCTGCATCAGGCTCTCTGCTCAGCAGGAGGCCTGCTTCCCTTCCTCTCTCTCTGCCTGCCTCTCTGCCTACTTGTGATCTCTGTCTGTCAAATAAATAAATAAAATATTTTTTTTAAAAAATAATAAAGCACTTGCAACAGGGTCTGGCACATACAAACCAGCAGAAAATGCTTGCTATGGTCCTGCACTTAGAGACTGAGCAGTAGGTAATCTAGAGTTAAGGGGAATCCCTGATATCACTATGTAATGGTTTTTTTTTTTTTTCCCAATGGAACCACAGGCCATAACTATTAAGCAAATTCAACAGGATTTTTTTTTTAAGATTTTATTTATTTATTTGAGAGAGAGAGAGCATGAGCAGGGGAAGAAGCAGAGGGAGAGGGAGAAGCAGACTCCCCGCTGAGCAGGGAGGCAGATGGGGGGCTTAATCCCAGGACCCTGGGATCTTGACCTGAGCTGAAATCAGACACTTAACCAACTGAGCCACCCAGAGTGCCCCAAGTTCAACAAGATTATTACCCAGAAGATAAACGACCCATGGAAAAAAAAAAAAGGAAAGACTTACAAAGTGCCTTGCTCAAGCAAGTGCTATTTCATATTTTTCTTAGAGAGTTCTACAGACACCTAATAGGAAGTGTCTAAAATAAGTTCATAAAGTTGTGTTTCAATGAAATTAAGCCCATCGCTTCCGCCCCCAGGGGAGGAGGCTGAAGCTGGGGATGGTGAGTTGCAGTCAGCCTGGTAATTTAAGCTGTGTAGCTTCCCAACACTTGAGGGAGCTTAAATGGTGGATCAGAAACCAGCCCCCTGTTCCAGAGGCAGGGTGAGACTGAAGAAAGAGGGCACTCCACGCTGGTAGGTAGCAATTTTAATAATAGCAAGGGGAACTTACATAAGAGGTTTGTCTTGGATGAATGGACAGCAACACAGATGGATCCCTGCACCTGTCCTCCAAATCTTAAAAGCTTATAAAGAGACCTTAATTGGGCTCAGTTGTGTATACCTTGTAGACCTTTTCAACATCACCTCACATCTCAAGGCTATGTCCTCAGAGCAGGCTCTGAGAACAGGAAAGGCAAGTCAAACCCACATTCCAAGGGCAGGGGAGGGGGTAAAAATTCTTCAAAGTGCCCTGGTCCAGCTCACGGGTCAATTGGTAGTCACATTGCTTTTGATCACGTTCCCTAACGAGTGGGAATACTAAAGTAAGAGACAATTCTCCCTATTGAAAATAAAGGAAAAGTCCCCCTTTTTTTAGAACATTACTTTTGAAAACTTGTCATTATAAAGTCTTTCTTGAAATGTATGTAAATCCTTTTTTAAAGCTCTGCCACCTTTACAACCTAGCAATGTCTTTCTCAAGGACCTAGGGGCATCTCCTTGAAATGTAACCATCAAGGAAGATAGTTTCCTAGTTCAAACTGCAAAACTACCTCCTGTCATAAAGATTTGAGTTTATTTGTCCTTTGGATAAAAGCAATTAGCTAACACAACTGTCACGCCAATTGCCATGTGAATTTAGGATGAACTACTCAAGGACTGGCTGTTGTTTACCTTGAGAACATGTAGGGAATGAGTTTTCTCTCCTTGCCTATTTAAAAGGGCGGTATTTCCCTTACCAATCTCTTTAGCAGATTGCCTGGGATTCTGCTTTATGCTTATTCAATAATAAAACAGTTTCCTTTCTCTTCTATATTGGGATGGCAGAAGATTTTGTTTTAATTAAGTTTTCCCAATATCAATGACCTTCAGACTGCAGCAAACCCCTTAATGCCCAGGTCTAAAGTCACGTAATATACATCAGCTCAGACCTGACTGCCAGGGAAATAAATTACCACCTCTTCCAGGAAAGGCGGAAGAGTTGTTTAGCATTGTCTTGGAGAGCACATGAGAAGTCCTTTGACTGGTTTCTGTTTCACTCCTGAAGAATAGGAAGAAGGCTCACCTGAAAGGGGACCTCAAGACCTCATTAGGAGGGCGGTACAGGCTGTGGGACCAGTAACATTCTTAAAGTTACAAGTCTAAGTCTGAGAAAAGGGAACAACAGTTGATAATGTTCCTACCTCTGGTTTTTGATCCAGCATTCTTTCCTGGCTGCACAGCTTGAAGGGGATTGTTAAACGGTGGTATCAGCTGAAAAGAAAAGCCAACCTCAAAGTAGGTTAGTAAATGCTGTATTCATCCTCTTACTGAGGATATAACCCAGCAGAAAGAACTGCTCCAAAGCTTGTCGGTTTATAGGGGATTATATATCTAAAAAAAGTAAGGGGTAGATATGCTTGCAAGCAGTTCTCCAAGGTCTGCACATCACAAGGTATAATTTGTTCAGTTGTAAAAATTAAGGTTTATTGATTTCCATATAACACATGGGAGACCCATAGGTCATCTTAATACATTTATTATGTTTCTTTAATATCTGATAAAATATAGCCTATGTGCCTCCACTTGACTGATTTTCTGATTCTTCTTGTTTTTGGTTTCTCCTGGAGCTCACTTGAAATGGTCGCAGGAGGCTGACATCATTCACCTAGTGCCATGTGAGTGCACGGTTAGTGCTCAGAGGACTTGTTCCAGGCTGGGGCGGAAGGGATCCACAGAGATTCTGCACTGACAAGCAGAAGACGTGCTTGTCATGACTCTGCTACAGACTGGCTTTCTGCTACTGGGCAAGTAAACTTCCATCAGCTTTATTTTCCTCATCATAAAACGAGGTGTTGGTGTAAATCATCTCTAAAATCACTTGTTCTAAAAATCTGTGATTACAAATAAATTAGATTTGGCAGAGTAATTATAGGCCACGTGGTGTGGTCCTAAGACAGTCATTGTAAAATGCTATTAAGATTAAAAAAAAAACCAACTGATGGACAATATTCTTTATTTAGAATATTAGCTCTTGTGTATTTCTGGTATTTGAGTACCTCATCTAATTTTATACATTTTAGGTAAATATTAGGGTTCATATTTTCAAAGTGCTTTACAATCATTAATTAGCTTCTTGAATGACCTCTGGAAGGGAGGCTTACCCATGACCCCAAAAAAAGACTTTTTTTTTTTCTGTAAAGGCAAGTCTTAAACTTGGCAATTTGGAACCTTACATACATTTATTTTTCAATTAAAAAAATAAATTATACTTAAGCAGCCAATTTGATTCCAGTAACCCACTGATGTTTTGGGTAACTCTACTAATAATTTACAAATTAACTTGATATATACAGTTTTACTCCTATATCAAGATAAAACAAGACACATAGAAGTTAATTTTTTTTTATTCTAGTAAAATATAAAATAGAATTGCTACAGTAAAATAATTCTAGTAAAATAGACTTAGGGTTGAGCTACAAAAATAGAACTCATTTGTTCTTTATATTTGATAATCTTAGACTAAAAAAGATGCATGCTGAGTCATCACTGGTTCTCCACATGCTTCTCACTTCTCCAAACCACACTTTCACAGTTCAGCATAAGTACTAACACAGGTGCAAAAAGTGTTTCGATGAGTAGTTAAAATCAATAAACAGTTGCATCAGGTATTCATCATTATGGTAAATATTAGAAATATAAAAGTGATTTAGACAGTAGGCACCCAAAAATGATTTAGACACAGCCTCTACCCTTAAGGAACTAGAAAGAAAGGAAAGGAGAGGAAACCAATATTTGTTTAAATCCATGAGATAGATATATATATATATATATATATATATATACACCACATATATTCTATTCCATATATATACCACATATAATATTCCATTATATTCCATGATATTCCATACGTATATATCACTTCCTTATTTAGTCATCTATTGATGGACACTTGTGTTACTTCCATAATTTGGCTGTTGTAAATAAACATAGGGCTGGGTATCTCCTGCTGAATTAGTGTTCTTATATTTTCTGGGTAAACATCATAGGTTATTTCTATTTTTTACTTTTTGAGGAATGTAGGTGTAGATTTTAAAAGAAAAGAAGTTCCTTTTATGACAGGGAGAAGGACAGAGTAGGATAGAAATTATAAAGAAGTCCTTACAGGAATTTCCTCAGTAAGATACAACACCATATTCTTTGAAGGAGGCCAGGGGATGACCTGATTTGAGTAGATACTAGCAAAGGTATGGGATAGCTCTTCAGGACTTCAGAGAATGAGTTTGTTTTGTTTGTTTTGTTTTGTTAAGATTTTTTCTATTCACTTGACACAGAGAGAGAGAGAGAGAGCATAAGCAAGAGGAGCAGCAGGCAGAGGCAGAGGGAGAGGGAGAAGCAGATTCTACACTGAGCCGGGAACCCAATGCAGGGCCGGATTCCAGGATCCTGGCATCATGATCTGAGCTGAAAGCAGCTGCATAACCAACTGAGCCATCCAGGTGTCCCAGAAAAAAAAAATTTTTTTAAAGCAGGAAGTGGGGCTGATGAGTCATGTTCTATAGTTCAACTAATATTAGAGGTTATGAATTTTCATTGATTCCACATTTTCAAAGATAGGCAGTTTAATGCAGAAGCTTTAGTACAGAAGGTGGTTGTGTAATTAATTGGCTCATAGTTGGGGTTTCTTAGGGCTCACAGACAAGTTAGCTATAGAGGTTATAGCTCTGAGACTAAAAGTAGTTCTGAGAGATGCTCCTAGTACTGAAAGCAGAGCTGTAATAGTAGTTCAAGCTCCAATCCTGGTATGCAGCCCCAATATCTTGAAGGAGAGGAGACTGATCACCTAGGTAAAGTAGAGGGATCAAGTGGTAAGAGACCTGGATGAAGCTAAAAAGCAGGTATTATGGAATGAGTATATAAGATACCTAGAAGGCTAGGCAGCTGCGATCAGAAAGTAGGATATTAAAGATGGGGAAGTTTCTGGTGATGGAAAGCTCTAAAGGGTGGCCATAAAAGAGGTTGTGTGTGTGTAGTAGAGGTGAAAATCACAGGATTTGAGAAAGTCAAAAAAATGTAAGCCTGATGGGTAAAACGAGTTTTCCACTTGTGTCTTAGAGTTGCTTGAGAATAATGGCAGGAGTTGGGATGGAGAAGAAAGCTCTCACACAGGTGGCAATGTTCTCATTGAATATGGACAAGTAACATGGATTTATCTGCAATAGGCAACAGGAACAGGATTCATAAAGGGTAGCTACTCACATATAATTATTCTATCTAGGAGAGATTTTGCAAGTCTGGGAAGAGTAAGACACTGAAATGGAAAGTGAAGGTATAGGTTTAGGGAGAAAGAGTAATCCTCCTGGCCAAAAAATATGGTGGATATCCTATTGGTCAGTAACTATGGGAGAGGCACTGGGGCAACTATCCTAGAACCAGTAGAGAAAAACTGTTCTAGGGCGAGAGCCATGTTTAATTTAAAGCAAAACATAGAGGGAAGTTTTCATGAAGACTTAAACAATCTAGCAGGGTTTGTTTACAACAAAACAGCAGGTGAGAGAAGACGCCAGTAAGTTATAGGAAGCAGGGGGCTACCGATCTAAAACTCTATCTGCATTGTGCTCCCTCTTTCAAAAATTTTCTAACCTCTGATTATCAGACCTATGCTATTGGTAAGCAACAAATAAATATTCCTTTATTACTTTGACGTTGCCCCATCTCCTTTTCTTGCAACCAAAAAATAAAGGGCTAAGATAGTGTAACCCAGCTGGGGAAGGACTGATGAGGGAAGATGTGACTTTATAGTAAAGGAGCTGCAGGGTCATCAACATGTTTCAGCAGGAGCAAGGAGAATACTTCTGGGACTGTATTCTGAGGATGCTGAACAAGAGGACATGGAAAATGAATTTGGATAAGGGAGAGTTTATTGATTTGGGAGCACTCATCAGGAAGAGAAGAATGAATGCCCTGGTAAGGAGCCCAGAAAATATGACTATCATACTTCCATTACGGTTCATAGAAACTTGAAGAAAGTGGTGGCCCACACTGAGAGAAGTAGAAATAGAATTGTCATGGCAGATAGTGGAAGCAGGGGAGCAAAATGCTCAGGGAAGGGGAGATGCTAGAGTGGCTATCCTATGGAAAGCTGGGAATTCTACTAGATACAAAGTTCTGATTCAGATGCTCCATTTATCAAAGTGACTAGGAATTTTCTGGTGAGAGGGGTACCCTATCACTGAGAAGCTCAGCTGTGGCTTTTCCCTGCGGATTATGGCTGATGATAAGAGATACTGTCACCAAACTAGGTTCAAAGATAGCAACAAGGATAATAGAATCCCAAAACAATAGAGGTCAGGTGGCAGCACTTAACCATCAGAAGGGTACAGTTGTCCTACTGAGTGGCAAGATTGTAGTGGCCGACAATGGTCCTGACCTACAGAGAGCTGTAGAACTGTGGAGATGATTAATAGAAAATGACACCCCTAGGGGAAAAGATAAAAGCTAGCCAATAAGAGCGTGCTCGATGAAAAAAAAAACAAAAAAAAAAAAACAAGGATGGATGAATACAAGGCTGAGAGCAGCACCCTCAGTAAAAAGTTTCAGTCTCTTCCCCAGTTTCCTGACTTGTGCCAGTTCATCAGTCCATAACCCAGGGACTAAAGGAGAGGCGGGAATGCTGGGAGGGAGGACCCTGAAATACCATAATGAGAATATATGGTAATGACTTCTCCTACACCAATCCCACCTCCAAATCTTCCCCAAAGGGTCCTATGGCCATCCCCTTGGAAAACCATACACTGAAGAAAAGAGAATGCCTAAACATTTTTAATATTGTTGGACACAGTCATTACTGATACCTAGGAACTCTGAGTATTATTATGGTCCCCAAAAAGGGGAGAGGTATAAGGGAACCAAATGATGAATGAAGATTGACTTGGGGTACAATCTTTATCTTCATCCTAACTGTCACCACCAGTAGGGTGCATACAAAGGAGTAACTGCAATTTTTTTTAGAAATCACAAATGCATGGAATTACAAACTTGGCTAGTATGTTATTGTCTTTAATTAGAAAATCTCCTTACGTTGCTTTGTAGCTGATTTTAAAAATTATTTCTATTCACGGTCAGAAAACGTAATTCAAAGTACGTATATTCGTTGAACACCTTTCAATAGGATCCACACTTCATAACCCAATACATCTCAATACAGATTGCACTATTCCTCTCCTTAACCACCTGGTGGCGACGAGGAGCCCACGTCTCACTCCTGCTTATCCCTCCTCTTCCTAGGCGGCCCAGCTCCCGGGAGCGCGCACGTTCCGGAGCCCACGTCGCTTCGCGCACGTCGGTCAGCCGCGGTTACGCCTCCGCGAGTTGGCCGAGACTCGGGGGACCCAGGCCCATGTGGAAGCTGCTACCCGTCGCGGGCCCGGCCCGAGGTAAGGGCGAAGGGGAGAGGCCCCGGCACCGTTTTCCAGGGAGCAGCTGCGTTGGGCAGAGGGTCTGAGGAGTGATGCTTCCGGCCCGTTCCCGTTCCTCTCTCCGCCTTCCGGCGCCGCCTTCGTCCCCGCCCCGGGAGGCTGCGGGAAGGGGATACGCGCACCGTACGACCGCGGTGGGGACCGCGCAGTCTTCCCGGGCGGCGCCCGGCGGGTCTTTGGAGACTGCATCCCTCACCACCCCCTACCGCCAGGTTCTCGGTGGTTGGGACCAGCTCCTCCGGCGAGACCAGCACTGACCGGACTTACAGGCCGCGCGGAATTGAGTCTTGGCCGGCCACCTGCTCGCCCCTTTAGCGTTTTAAGCTTTTGGCCAAACACGTAGACTACGTTATCCCGGGCTAGGCGCACGGTGGCAGCAGATGACTTTGTTTTGAGCACGTTGTTTAATTTTGTGAAAAACCACAGAGATGAGTTGGGTAAATGGCAGCCACAGGAAAGGCATGATTTCAGTTTTGCTTTAGAGCCTTTTTTTGGTCATCAGAACAACTGGAAAAGTAGGGTTTTGTTGTTTTGTTGTTGTTGTTTCTGTTCTGCACTTTTCAGCAGTGGCAGTTGGTTATTTCCTGTTAATTGGTTGCCTGGTTAAAGTCCTTTTTAGTTGCTAAGCAGATGGTAGCCTAAGATTAGGTCTTGCCCCCAGGAAGTTTATTTTGATAGGCAAAAGAGCTAAATTTACAAACGGCGTATGAAGTTAGGAAAATAGGTAGTAAAAAGACTAAAGATCAAGGCATCCCTGTGGACTTGGAGCCGTGCCGAGGTAGAACAGAAGCTGTTGCTGGGCAGCAGGACTTCGTTCCTTTCCAGGAACAGTTGTCTGTGGCTGGCTCTGGGTTCCTACAGAGAGAGGGGTAGGTAACAGTAGAAAAATGCATCCATCATCAGTGGCCAGCATTCTTAACTTCTAGGAGATTGTGACCTCTTTTCAGAATCTAACAGACATTATGGGCCCACTCCTCTAGGAAAAAACGTAAGTAAACCAAGGTACCATGTATTTTCCTCAAAACAACCCACTCTAGGCTAAGAGTTTCTGAATAACAAAATATCCAAACGTGGCTTGCCTTTCTACTTCTCTAGTTTATCTGCCCTAATTACCCTACCACTCTGAAGATGGAGTCCCGGGCTCCCATACTAAACTGCTAGTCTCCAAGAAATATGCTATTACCTAACAATTTGTGATTTTCAACATTTTTTTTTAAGAAACTAAACATGTACTTGAAATGGTACCTTTAACAAAAAAACAAAATTCCCCAAAATACATACTTAAATCAGGTCTGAACGTTTCTTGCATTGACCTACGTTGTTTACTCCTGATTCAGTACCATATATTTTAGTTACTGTAGCATTAAGGCATAGTTTACTATCTGGTAGGGAAAGTTCTTGTAAATTTTAAATTTTTCTTTACAGTTTTTTAAAATTATATTTTTCCCAATGAATTCTTGAATCAGATTCCAAACATAGTATTGTGATTTGTTTGGTAATGTATATTTATGTATGTTGATCTGGGCAAGACTTTTTTTTTTTTAAGATTTATTTATTTGAAAGAGGGTGAGAGCGTGTGTGAGAGAGCCAGCGGACACATGCGTAGGAGGTGGAGGCAGAGTCGGGGAGAGAATTCGAGTGACCCTGCACAGAGCCCAATATGGGATTCAGTCTCATGACCCTGAGATCCTGATCTGAGCTGAAACCAAAGGTCAGACGCTTAACGGACTGAGCCAGTCAGTCACTGCCAACACTTTTCAGTATTGTTTTCTCTTTAGAAAATGCTAGAGCTTTCCATCTAATCTTTTGCATCTTTCAGTGAGGCTTTATAGAAATTACAAGTTTGATTTATCTGAAGTTGATTAGTAATGTTTAAAGGCAAAATAAAAATATTTCACGTAAATATTTGCTGTACCTATGTATATACACATACGTGTGTTTATACAGTTACTTTTTTTTTTTTTTAAATTCTTAGAACCATTCAGACTTTTGACTGGAGTTGAATACGTTGTTGGAAGGAAAAACTGTGGCATTCTAATTGAAGGTGATCAGTCAATCAGTCGAAATCACGCTGTGTTAACTGCTAACTTTTCTGTAACCAACCTGGTATGTCACTAATTTTATTTCACTAGTTTAAAGTGAGGGGGTTGAAATTACAAGATTACTTTGGTGTGTATGAGGGAGTTTGTAGGATTTTTAATTCCATAAAGGTGTTAGTTTTTTTATGTTAAAATTAAATACTAATTTTGGTCGTTGTTTTGGTGTTTGTTTTGATATTTGAAGTTTCTGTTCCAGTGTCTTATTCTTTTGTAGTGATTTAGAAACTCAAAGGAAGTAGAATTCATTTATACTTACTGAATGAACATTAAGTGCTTACTCTGTTTCCATCATTGTGCCAACCCTGGCAATAGAGCAGTGAACAGACCCAAGTCACATTCCTGCTTTAAAGAGTTCTTATAGTCATGTGAACACAGGCATTTACCATGTAATGTAGGTTTTCACAGTGGGAATTGGTTTATTTTAGTAGGAAAAACACCTGTTGCTTATTTCTCACAGTTCTTTGAATGGCTTTGAGTTTGTTTTGGTTGGGTAGTTTTAATCACAACAGTGGGTGGTAAAAATAGTAGTGTATATAAATGGCTGTGCTCATGATAATACTGGTGATAATAAAAGCCATTATTTTGAGCAAAGACTGCATACCAACAAATGCTGGATCTGTTCAGTAATATTTAGCTTTGGTGTCTATATTCTTTTAGGTATAAAAGAAGATTATCATTGAAATTCCTAAAGGAAAAATAAAATTATTACTTAAAGTCAGACACTCTAGTCTTTTCTCATTGGACCGTTTTTTTGTTTGTTTTTTTTTTGGTTTTTTTTACTATGTTATTTTGGTAATATAAAAAAAAAACTTACGGATGAAGCTGTCATGGATAAAACACTACACAAAAGCAAAGAAATTCTCAAATGTGTGAAATTAAGGGGTTAGAAAACTCTTCACTGACTTACAAAAATAAAGAAAAAGCATGTTCTAAGAGGAGTGATGCTGGAATTCAGATATTTGCCATTAATTTCAAGTTGAGTGATGGATCATTCTGTGCCTGCAACTGAAACAGTAACTGTTGCCTTCTGTGTTGGGAGGTTGGCCATCTATTCAGTTACCTATTCAAAAAGTTATCAGCTTTTTTTTTGAAACCTTTTCCCCCTGGCAATTGTATTTACTGAGTGGTAAAGACTTTAATTGTATTAATTTTTTTTGTTCATTTGCTTCAGAGTCAAACTGATGAGACTCCTATATTGACAATAAAAGATAATTCTAAGTATGGTACCTTTGTTAATGAGGAAAAAATGCAGAATGGCCTTTCCCAAGCTTTGAAGACAGGGGATAGAGTTACTTTTGGAGTGTTTGAAAGTAAATTCAGGTAAGATTTTTTTTTAATTGGTATTAAAAGTGGATGGCTTTGTTTTGCGCTGATCAAATTTTAAAGGACACGATATTTATGGATAATGAATTTAAAACCATTTAATTTAGTCTGCTTATTACATTAGTGCACTTTGCATTGCATGCGGTTAGTGCATTTTGTCAGTCACAGTGCCAAGAGTGGTTAAGAGTTGGAATGGTCTCAGAGATCCTTGATGGGGGCTACATTTGTTTGGTTCCACATAAGTTAGAGTATAATGTTAACTTAGATCACTGTTTTTTCTTAAGTGCAACTCAAGACTTAGGAAGTGATAATTTCATAAATTAGAAAGTTTAGTAATACATAAAAATTAAAATAGCATGTGATGTGAGCTTAAAGTACTGTAAGTTGCCATTTCTGGAGCTATGATAATATAACTTTATGTAACTTATTCTCATTTGCAGAGTAGAATATGAGCCTTTGGTTGCATGCTCTTCTTGTTTAGATGTTTCTGGGAAAACTGCTTTAAATCAAGCTATATTGCAACTTGGAGGACTTACTGTAAACAATTGGACAGAAGAATGTACTCATCTTGTCATGCTATCAGTCAAAGTTACCATTAAAGTAGGTTGAAAGCCATGATATTATATTAAAATAAGTTCTGTGAATTTAAGCTTACTCTATACTTAAGACATTTTTAAAGCCATTTATTTTAAAACTATCAGAACTGTTAGTTGTGGGTTTATAGAGTGTCAGTCCGTGCCTTCATGTACCATTTAGGCTATAATGTTTAAGATAACCTGTTTATTATTTAGACAAGCAAAAGCATATAAATTTTAAAAATTTAGCATTTTAAAAATGATTTATGTTATATTTTCACCAATAAGTTTATTACAATGTATAGTTGGTATCTCCAGTCTAAAAGTTAGCTTTTAGAGACTGGAAGTCCACTGCCAGTCTCCAAAGTTAGCATCTCTAGTCCCTTCTGTCAAGTTGTTTTCCTCCA
Source organism: Mellivora capensis (assembly GCA_004024625.1). NCBI lineage: Eukaryota > Metazoa > Chordata > Mammalia > Carnivora > Mustelidae > Mellivora > Mellivora capensis. Next base: position 105,818 of record PISX010002266.1, read on the forward strand.
GCTCAACTCATGGTCTCATCCTCTCTTTACTAAGTTTTTATTTGGTATAATGCCCTTAAAAGACTTTTAAGTTTATAGTTTATTATTACCGTACTGTATCTTCACCATCTAGAGATATGTAGATAAGTACCATTAGAAGATGCCAACTCTCATTAAAACAGTGATATATTTTGGTATGTTTTCAGATTTTACATCTTCATCAGATTTGGTTATATCCAAAGCTAATTGAAGAATGACATTGGGAGGTGATTCGTCTCCTTTTAAACAGGTTGACTATAGATATGTGAGATTGTTTTAGGTTAATATCTATAGTAAAAAGCAACAAATATTTAGATTCCCTTATTAGATGGTACAAAAATCTTTTAATACATAATTAGAATATGTATATTACAGCTAAGCAAGTGTCATAGAGAAAGGCTTGCTGCTCAATTGAACCTCAAGTTAAACTTGTATGTTGATGGGGTTATCACTGATCAGGGATCATTCGCAAGCTTATGAAGGTTATAAATTCAGCAGAGTGATTGGCCTCCTGAGTATTAATTTATGCTAATAAATCAAAACTTCCATTTATTAGTTTATAATAGGGATGCAACCTCATAGTGACTGTATATTTATGTATAGACTTCAACACAATCCCCTTAAAGGTACTAAGGTACCTGAAAAGTGAAATTTAGATAATCATGCACTTGCTTGGTGGTTATGAAATAAGAGCAAAGGCAGTTAAACGGTCTTGAGAGATACTTTACTAAGTCCATGACAGACTTGGAACTAGCGTCCATTCACCAAAGTACACACTATTCCAGCGACTGAGATACTAACAGCACTGGATATTTGAATGTCACTGTATATACACCAGCAACGACATGCAGAGCAATCCTTTTTCAGTATTTTTGATCAGCCATGTGCCAAAAAAGAAAACCAACTTACTATATTATTTGTTTTGGTAAATTTTCCAAAAGTACAGGTTACCTTATGTTTTTAAAATCATTAAATGTTAGAACCAAAGGGAAGCTTACAGAACGTTCAGTTAAATTTTTATTTTCTGAAGAGGAAACTGAGGCATGGAGGACTTAAATCCTTTGCCCAGGATCACATGTATTGGAGCCTGCTCTCTGCCAGAGGCCAATTATTTCACTCAGCATTCGCGGTTGTTGTATTCAGATTCCAGTTTTGAGAGAAACCCTACATTGCTTGCTCTTATTTATTTATTTATTTTTAAAGATTTTATTTGTTTATTTGACAGACAGAGATCACAAGTAGCCAGAGAGGCAGGCAGAGAGAGAGAGAGAGAGAGAGAGAGGAGGAAGCAGGCTCCCTGCTGAGCACAGAGCCGGATGTGGGGCTCCATCCCAGGGCCCTGGGATCATGACCTGAGCCAAAGGCAGAGGTTTTAACCCACTGAGCCACTCAGGTGCCCTGCTTGCTCATATTTAAGTAATACCTTATGTTATTGGAAGCATACTTAGAAATTCTTCAGTTGGATTATTTCCTAAAATTATGCTGCATCCTTATTTTCATCTCCAGTGGTGGTGGTTTCTAATCTTTTTCAGATTTTGTGGTACCTTTTTATTTGATGTTTATAGCTTAGTTCACTTGCTAGTTGAAGTTTCTCCACCCTTATCTAACCCCAATCTCCCTGTATTTATTTTGAGCTTTTATACTGCCCCAAACAGTTATTCCTTTATTTACTTTCTTGAAAATACTTTATTGCATAGTTACAATCTGTTCAAAGGGCATTTAGGCAGAAAAGGTCTATTGGCTCATGTTTATCTCTTGATACTATCTTCTCTAGGGTAGTTGTTACATTTTTTTAAATTCTCAGGTCTACTTTTTAACATTGTAAGAACTTCTAAATTGGAATACATTTAAAAATTGACTTATTTTATGTTACATTGTTCTGCCCTTCCCAAAGCAATTTTTAAATTAATATTTTAATGTGTGGCTTCTTAAAATTAAGTGATGATACAGAGATTTGTATACCAAAATTAAACAGTGACCAAATACTTTAGTTTTGTAGATTGTGGCTCCTTTATAAATTTAGAGAAATGAAAGGAAAAAACCTAATAAACAGAACAGCCCCTTTGTAGTCTCTAACCGAACACTTTCCTTTAAAGAAAAGCTAGCACATGATTATTTGTATTCACATATGTTTTCTTCTTTCCAGACAATATGTGCGCTCATTTGTGGACGTCCGATTGTAAAGCCAGAGTATTTTGCTGAATTTCTTAAAGCAGTTAAGTCCAATAAACAGCCTCCACAAATTGAAAGGTATATCCTCTATTTTTTTTAACCTATACCAGTTTATTAAAGGATACGATAAAGGATGCTAACCAACAGCCTGATGGAGAGATACATAAGGCAAGGTATGGGGAAGGGGCATGGAGCTTCATGCTCACTCCAGGCACGCCCCACTCCCCGCACCTCCATGTGTTCACCAACCTGGAAGTTCTGCATCGTGTATTTTAAATAAAATGTGACATGCAGAATGCAATAGCATTAATTTTATTTAGGTTGATTTCCTCTTTAATGACTGTTTCAGGATGTAGTGTTCAGTTTAACAAAGTTTTTTTGTTGTTGTTAGTGTGTAAAAGGGTTTGTTGGTGTTCCTTATTTCAGTGAAATGTTACATAGATGCCAATATTTTTTTTTTTTAAGATTTTACTTATTTATTAGAGAGCACAAAGTGGGGGTCAGAAGAAGAGGGAGAAGCAGACTCCCCACCGAGCAGGGAGTCTGATGAGGGGCTTGATCCCAGGACCACAAGATCATTACCTGAGCTGAAGGCAGATGCTTAACCAACTGAGCCACCCAGTGCCACCATATGTGCCAATATTTAAACAAAAAAAAAGGACAGCAAATGGCACAGAGGTATAGTCAAAAGGCCATATGTTCCAATGCCACGCATCATGCAGGCAGGACCCCTGAAATTGTTGGTCCTGCAACTGGTGCAGCAACACTGTTCTGCAGTCACGTAGTTCTGGGTCAGAATATTAACAGCACTGTGGCTTTGGGAATGGAGCTTATTTCTTTTGAGCATCAGTTACCTCCTTTGAAAAATGAGACTAATACCTGTCCTGTATTTAAGTATTTAATAGTATTAGTTATTTTAAGTAATAGAGTATACAAAGTCTGAGCATTTTGCCTGGCAGTATAGTAGGTGCTTATTAAAAGAAGTGCTGCTGATTGCAGTAAGTATGGAGTAAGATTCACAATAGCTTTATGATGATGGTGATGATGATTTTAGATACTCTGCTAAATTTGTGAACCACCAGACTAAGGGATCTACCTACTGTATAGTATTTGTGATGCTTTGAAGTAATATGAGCTATGGTTGAAGAGGAAGATGTTTGAATTTTTATTTTCGGATTGCATGGTTAAATTGCTGGTGACTATAAAATGGTGGGTGTTTTTAGTCAATTTTGCACAAGAACATGCTTGCTTAAAATATGTTAATAGATTATAGTCTATATGGCCTAATTGGTAGATTGTGTATATATAAGCTCATCTTAATCTCTATAGGACAACTTTGAATATTTGAGGCTTTAAAAATCTGGAATGTCATGCAAGTTAAGAATTCTATTAGTAGTTCAAAATATCATTAGCTGTTATAAACTATTTTGTCCATTGCTAGTTTTTTTTTCGGGGGTGAGGAGGGTACTATTTATGCCTAATATGTGTGTTTTTAAAAGTAACTGAAAGTCATATTTTTCTTCTTGTTTTTATTTTTTTCATTTGGGAGGTTTCTTATATTCAGGCTAACTGATAATGTAATATTTTCACACTCTGGAAAGAGGTCCTCAGATTTTAAAATAGATGATCGTAAACTTTTTTTGAGTCCTAGACTCCTGTGAGAACATGAAAACACTAGTCTTTCCTTCAGAAAGTTAACTTTCATGCATTCCAACTTGCATAGTATTTCAGGATCTTTCTCTGAAGCCTATTCATGATCCTCCCTATGGAAGCCAATAAATACCGTAAATAATGATCCTTGCTACAGATAATAAGTGATTATTAATTCTATATTACTTGGTAGTGGAGGGTCTGATAGGTTTCTACTAATGATGATAATGTGTTTTATGGTCTTAGAAGTTTTGGAATTAGTCATTGATTTACACTTACTGTTTAGACTCCCTGGTATATTTAACCTGGGTCTATTTTTGACTTTAGGTTCAACATAATTTTTTCTAGCTTCAGTTTATGACTGTATTAACTTAGATGACTATATTAAAACATCTTTGCTGTAAGATTAATAACTTCTCATTCAGTCTTAATTATGAAGAGCATTTACATTAGCCTGTGTTTGATAATGGCAACTGATGATCACATTTTATATTACATTGAAAAATTAGTTTTTGCCTTCATATTACTGGGACCCATTTTGATATCCATGTTGAAGTCTTTTTTGACTATGTACTCAACTATGAAATAGAAAAAGGATTCGATTTAAATATTAAATAGTAGGATGGGTTACAAAAGGTTTATGAAATAAATGCTCTATAATAAAATGTAACAGTCTCTTCTTCTAGTTCTGAAAAAGCATTATCACTGTATTTAAAATAAAAGGGGTATTTTTAACCTAACAAAAATCTAGTTCTATTTAGTACAGTTGTGTCATCATCTCTTGCACTATTAGCAAGAGACAGGGTAAGACAGAGTTTAAGCTTTATGTACCTGACATGATTTGTGATATCTCATTTGTCTAAACTGTTATCAAAGTACCAATGTAGATGAAGTCATTTTTAGAAGATGTCATTCAAAATATTTATTTTTATAGTCAGTACTTTATTAAAGGAAGCTCATTAAAATATTGTGTGTTTTCTGAATGTAAAGAAATGATTCCTTAAAAAAGAGGAGTAACTTTTGTTTGAATTTTTGCAGTTTCATGTTGTGGAGTGCTCTCTCAATTACTGTATTTCAAATAACAAGCATTGTTTTAGGGAAAACACTGTTGGGAGAAGGTTAATCTTTGCATTCATGTAATACAACTTGTCGAATGTGCCAAAAATGCAAGGCCCTGACTGCCCTATATACCCAGGCCATTTCTTATGGTTTGCAGTGAGAAGCCTTAAGGGAAGAGGTAGTGTCCCTTTTAGGACAGAGAACAGGCCTGCTTATAGTTTGCTGTGAAACTTATGGATTCTGAAGTTCATTGTTCCTCTCTCCTGTAATACAACCTACTGTATGTGCCTTTTATATCATCCCCACAGGACTTGGTCAGGGAGGAGATCTACCACAGATATGCTGAGGCTTGCTGCTCACATTGTGTCTGATCCAGGAGTCTTGTGCTTCTCCCCGCATCCATGAAACAAGAACAGCTAACTAACTGGCTTATAGTCAAATATCAGGCCCAAGAGACACATTAGTCTGAAACAGTCTTAGTTTATGGAGTTGAGTATATATAATCAATCAAAATTCAAGGCAAACAATTTTAACATATAGCAGAAATTTTTTCCTGACAATATAACTTTATATTTTTACAAGGTTGAATGTCAGTATAATTTGGGCCTTTCAGAGATCACCAAAAGGAAGCAGTATAATAAGTGCTTGTACAAATCATAAACATAGGGCTATAAGACTGACTAATGAAAGAAACAGCTCTCCAGATGTTGGGCAAATGAATTTTTTGGCTTGAAATACAGTTTCCATGACCAGAATTATACATAAATTGAGAAAAATTCTGTATTTGAAAAATTTGGGGACAGAAATTAAGATGATGTACTTTGAATTAGATGAAATTTATGGGACAGATATAAGATGATGTTCTTTGAATTAAATTTATTTAAGATGATTTAAGGAATTTAAATAAAAGCCATAAAAATGTACATAGGAAAAAGTCAGTATTTCTAGATTAATATTTTCTAGAATTTGTGAATTATATGTACTAGTTACTAGATAATAAGACATTATTTGTAGCTCTCAAAGTTTCTATGTAAATTACAGAAATTATTTAGGCAATGTGCCTCTAACCTTGGTCTCTGCCAAGTTAATTTACTCTTCCACATTTTTTTACTGTCAAATCACTGGAGCCTCAGAAATGCTTTAAAACTTCTAGAACTATACTGCTTTAGAAATACTGATTTTTAATGATGTTTTCCTCACATTTATTATTAGTTTCTTTTCTTGTTATCATCCTTATACTAGTAAAGAGAAGAAGGCGTGTCTAGGTATATAAAGTTCAGAACTTAGCGATAATACAGTATTCGCTGTATTATCAATAATTTTATATATTATATATATGCATATATGTATATACATACATGTATGTATGTATGTTTACACATGTGTACCTGACTCCCAACATTAGGTTAGATTCTTCATAATACAGTGATGTATTTTTTTGCAAGATCAGTCTTACTGAGTGGCTCAATTCACCACTGTTTTTTAAAGAAAATCAAGGGGCATCTGGGTGGCTCAGTGGGCTAAGCCTCTGTTTTCAGCTCAGGTCATGATCTCAGGATCGAGCCCCGCATCAGGCTCTCTGCTCAGCAGGGAGCCTGCTTCCACCTCTCTCTGCCTGCTTCTCTGCCTACTTGTGATCTCTGTCAAATAAATAAAATCTTTAGAAAAAAGAAAAAGAAAAAACAAAAATATATTTTTTCAGTCCCAGAATTTTAATGCTCAGATCTATATATAGGGGCAGTTAAGGGATGTTTATATTTTGTCTAATTTTAATTTATATTTTGTACTATCAGTTTACCACCAAATATTTCTTAATGCCTACCATGAATTAGGCATATAGACCTGAGGATATAGTGATGAGCCAAAAAGCATTGCAGTTTCTGCCCTCATGGCACTTGGTAGAAGAGCCAAATAGTAAAAATGACACACATTAAATTAGAACTCTGATAGTGCCATCAAGAAAAACTAAAGGTATATGATGCTCCTATCTTTAGGGACGTGTTTCAAGGTTTAATAAATGATCAGTCTTCATTGAACTAAACTATAATTAACTCTTGTCTGGCTATAGTAAACTATTAGTTGGGATAAAATTAAGAATGACAGTGTGATTAACAGTGGTGTAGGTAATTTAAAAATCATATTTCATTGTCACTGGAAGGCAGTAAGACTCACATTTACTCAGCTATATGTATGTGTTAAACATTTACACACCATTTTTACCTAGGACTGGCTCCATCATCTGGTGTTACAGTACTATGTACACTAATTTGTGAACTCGCCATTTGTGTGTAAGTGAAGTGATAGTTGCCTTTCACACTGAAAGAAGTGTGAAATATGGGAGAATTCTTATTAAAAGGGAGAGGATAAAAGGCATTCAAAGAGATAGTAAAATTTATCTTAGTTTATGAATTAGAATATTTACTAATTTTCTAGCACTAACTTTTCTTAATTGTAGATATAACTTACATGGTTAAAATAGTTTTCACTATTCTCTGTGTCTTTAAAAGTAAATAAATAGAATTGTAAAGTCAGGTGTTTAGAAATCAGAATAATGCAGTGAGTTGCATTTCCCTCTGTTGGCTAGGTCAGCTGTTGCCTGCAGATAACTCATTTATTTGAGATTGCAGGTTCTAGGAATCAGTGTCTTAGAATAGATGTACGGTATCCATTGTAGCAGGTTAAAACACATACATTTGTGGTTTGATCAGTTATAAGAATTAAAAATTAATGTGGCTGTTTAATCATGACTAGGCTAACTTTGTGAAATACGTATATTGCCAAGGAGAAATCTGAGGGGAAAAAATGTAAGGAAATTAGTTCTAAAATGTGGGAGAGTGATCCTCATGACCTAAATATTTTTACTGTATTAGCTGTTGCTCTCTGCAGATGGCTAAGTCTTGATTGTTTAGTGACTAATTGTCCAGGTTGTGTATTTCCCCTATCCTACATTGCTTCCTTATCATCACCATGATATTTTAGTAACTTTTTAAATTTAAGATTTTTTTTTAGAGCCATTTTAGGTTCATTTCAAAATTGAGAGGAAGGTACAGAGGCTCCCCAAGAACTTCCTGTTTCCACACATGTATTGCCTCCCTCAACAGGGGTACCTCCATCAAAGTAGCATGAGCCTACATTGACATCATAATCACCCAAATTCCATAGTTTACATTAGGATTTACTCTTGGTAGTGTACATTCTGTGGGTTTGGATAAATATATTATGACATATATCAATCATTATAGTATCATACTGAGTATTTTCACTACTCTGAAAACCCTCTGTACCCTACCTATTCATCGTTGCCACTCCCCCAGCTCCCAGCCACCAGTGAACTTCTACTGTTTCCATAGTTTTGCCTTTTCCAGAATGTCATATAGTTGGAATAATACAGTAGGTAGCCTTTTCAGAATGGCTTTTTTCACTTAGTAACATGCATTTAAAGTTTCTCCATGTCTTCATGGCTTGGTAGCTCATTTCTTTTTAGGGCTGAGTAATAATTGCAGGGTTTGAATATACTGTGGTTTATTTGTTCACCTACTGAAGGGTATCTTGGTTACTTCCAAGTTATGGAAGTTAAGAATAAAGCTGCTATTCACATCTGTTGCATGTTTTAGTATGGACTTAATTTTTTCAGCTCTTTTGGATAAATACCAGGGAGTGCAGTTGCTGCATCATACAGTAAGAATGTATTTAGTTTTGTAAGAAAGTACCAGATTGTTTTCCAAAGTGGCTTTACGATTTAGCATTCTCACCAGCCGTCAATGAAAGTTCCTGGCACTCCACATTCTCACAAGCGTTTGGTGTTATTTATGTTCTGGATTTTGGCTATTCTAATATATGTGTAAAAGTGTCTCATTCTAATTTCCATTTTCCTGATAACATGATGTGTTGAGCATCTTGTGCTTATTTGTTATCAGTATATTTCTTTGGTCACATAGGTGTTAAGATTTTTGGCTCTTTCAAAAGAAAAATTCTTAAATTCAACTTAGTTAACATATAGTGTCTTATTAGTTTTAGGGGTAGAATTTAGTGATTCATCTGTTGCATATAACACCCAGTACTCATTACATCAGGTGCCCTCCTTAATGCCCATCACCCAATTTCCTTATCCCCCTAGGTACCCTCCTTTCTTCCAGCAACCCTTAGTTTGTTTCCTATAGCTAAGAGTCTCTTATGGTTTGCCTTCCCCTCTGTTTTTCCTTCCCTTCCCCTATGTTCATCTATTTTATTTCTTAAATTCCATGTATGAGTGAGATCCTATGGTATTTGTCTTTCTCTGACTGACTTAGGTCACTTAGCATACTACTCTCTAGTTCCATCCATGTTATTGCAAATGGCAAGATTTCATTCTTTTGGATGACTTGAGTAATACTCCATCGTGTGTGTGTGTGTGTGTATCTATATCACATCTTTATCCATTTATCTGTCAATGGACATCTGGGCTCTTTTCATATTTTGGCTATTATGGACATTGCTGCTATAAACATTGGGGTGCCTGTGTCCCTTTGAATCATTTCGTTTGTGTCCTTTGGATAAGTACCCAGTAGTGCAATTGTGGGTTGTGGGGTAGTTCTATTTTTAACTTTTTGAGAAACCTCTGTACTGTTTTCCAGAGTGACTGCGTCAATTTGTATTTCCACCAAGAGTGTAAGAGGGTTCCCCTTTTTCTGCATCCTTGCCAATGTCTGGTGTTTCTTGAGTTGTTAATTTTAGCCATTCTGACTAGTGTGAGATGATACTGTTTTTGTTTTGATTTGTGTTTTCCTGATGAAGAGTGATGTTGAGCTTTTTTCATGTGTCTGTTAGCCATTTGTATGTCTTCTTTGGAGAAATGTCTGTTCATGTCTTCTGCCCATTTCTTGATTGGATTTTTTGTTTTTTGGGCTGTTGAGCTTGATAAGTTCTTTATAGATTTTGGATGCTAGCCCTTTACCTGATAAGACATTTGCAAATATCTTCTTCCATTTCCTAGGTTGCCTTTTGATTTTGTTGTTTGTTTGGGGTTTTTTTTGTTGTTTTTTTTTGTTTGTTTGTTTGTTTTTTGCCCCTGGAGACATGTCTAGCAAGAAGTTGCTATAAGATTTGTCCCATTTTTTACATCAGATTGTTTTCTTGCTGTTGAATTTTGAGAGTTCTTTGTATATTTTGGGTAACAGACCTTTATCAGATGTGAGTTTTGCAAATATTTTCTCCCACTTTCTGGTACATCTCATTTTCTTGATGTCTCTCATGGAGCAGAAGTTCAAAAATTTTTTTTAGAAGTTTTAAATTTTAGTGAGTCTAGCTTATAATTACTTCATTCATAGATCATGCCTGATGTATCTAAAAAGTCACTGCCATAACAAAGGTCATCTAGATTTTCTCCTATTATTTATGTTATCTTCTAGGAGTTTTATAGTTTAGCATTTTACTTTAGGTCTGTGATCCATTTTGAGTTAATTTTTGTGAACACTGTAAGGTTTGTATCTAGATTCTTTTTTTTTTTTTTTTTTAATGTGAAACGTCCCAGTATCATCATCATTTGTTGAAAACACTATCTGAGCTCCATTGAACAGCCTTTGTTCCTTTGTTAAAGATCAGTTGACTAATTTATGTCACTCTATTTCTGGGCTCTCTATTCTCTTTTATTTTTTTCATAATACCAGACTCTCTTGATTACTGTAGCTTTATAGTAAATCTTGAATTTGGGTCATATTAGTGCTCCAACTTTGTTCTTCCTTAATATTATGTTGGCTATTCTAGGTCTTCTGCCTCTATGTAAACTTCAGAATCCGTTTGTGAGTACCCACAAAATAGCTTGCTGGGGGTTTACTGGGGTTACATTTAATCTGTAGATCAAGTTGGGAAGAACTGACATCTTGATAATATTGAATTTTCTTATCCATGAGCATTAGTAACTAGTAATTTTTACCTGAAGGTAGAGAGTTAAGCTGAAGGACTGATCAATTATAAATTGCTGTAGCAGAAGGTTTGATTATACAGAAAGTTGAAACTGAACTGATGTGAGGCTTAAGAATTACCTGTTGATTTTATGTATTTTCTTCTCTTCCCTCATTGTCATGGACGATTAAGATGTTCTTATCTTACAGCATTATGTTAAAGAGCTAAAAGTGTGTTTTTGTTGGGGGGCGTAGGAGGGAGAGAGAATCCCAAGCAGGCTGCATACCCAGTGCGTAGCCTGCTGCTCCCACAACCTCAAGATGATTACCTGAGCTCAAATCAAGAGTCAGACGCTTAATGAACTGAGCCACCCAGGTGCCCCCAAAGATTGTGTTTTCTAATCTCACTTTGGAAATTTTATTTAAATTGACAAATATTTTAAGTTTTATAATTTCCTGAGCTTCTCCAAAGGGATCTCTAATAAAACACTTAAAATAGTAGTTCATAGAATTGGATGTGAACATTGTTAACACACAGTGGTTCCTGGGAAACACAAGATGCGAATAGAATTAGATCTTTGTGGACAGTGTCTCTTTCAACCTTTTGTAATTCACAAAACTTGTTTGACTCTTGTATATTAAACTGTACTTTAGGATTATCTACCCTTGGGTTATATTTTTTTCAAAAATAAGGAACAGTTATGCTGTTCTGTTTGGCATCTGTCACTATTTTGTCCCAGATAAAACCCTTACTTTAAAAAAATAATAGTTTAATGATGAATTAATGATATTATGAAAATTAAACCTTCCTAGGGTCTAGATAGCCACTCTGTTCAGTATAACAGTATACATAGAGAATAATATATACTTAAAATATACTGTAAATTTTTTTTAACAGCTTTTACCCACCTATTGATGAGCCAGCTATTGGAAATAAAAACATTGATCTGTCAGGACGACAAGAAAGAAAGCAAATCTTCAAAGGGAAAACGTTTGTATTTTTGAATGCCAAACAGGTAATCTTATGAGCTAAATTTTGCTGAAGAAAACATTATCAACTAGATAAATTATTATTGCTATCAATAGTTATTTTTTTTGAAATTTTATATGGAAGTGTGAAGTGAAACTGTCCAGGCAACAGAACTTGCCTGGTATTCATGTATATGAGATATTTTTTGATATATGTTAATTGGTCAATTAATTAAGTTTATATAAATATATAAGAGGGGGTGGGGTTAGAAAACTAAGTCCTTGGTCAGTTAGTAAATAGGTGTTGAATGTCTTCATTGTGCTGAAATGGGGATTCAAAGAGTTTATGTTGTATGTGGAAAATGTAAGCAAGCCTACAGAGTACTGTGAATTAAGTATGATAAGGAAATGCAAAGAATTTAACAATTCCAAGGCTGCAGAGATATCTGGTGAACTGGGGATTTTCTGAGTGGAAGCTGGGATTGTCTTCTCAAAAAGTAGAACCAATTCTATTTCAGTTCTACTTTTATTTTACTTCTCTAATATAAATGAATGGATAAAGATGTATATATACAATGGAATATTACTCAGCCATAAGAAATAATGAAACTTGCCATTTGCAATGATGGGGATGGAGCTAGAATATAATGCTAAGCTAAGTAAGTCATTCAGAGAAAGACAAATACTGTATGATTTCATTCATGTGTAGAATTTAAGAAACAAAACAAACGAGCAAATAGAAGAAAAAGAGAGGCAAACCAAGGAACAGATTCTTAACTGTAGACAACAAACTGATGGTTATCAGAGGGGAGGAGGTGGGGGGATGGGTGAAATAGGTGATGGGGACTGGGATGTGTACTTGTGATGAGCACTGGGTGATATGGAAATGTAGAATTACTATATTGTATACCTGAAACTAATACAACACTGTTAACTGCACTGGAATTAAAATAAATTTAAAAGAATGTATTCAAGGAATTGAATGTGGCTACTTCATTATATTTTTTCCATTTATATTTTTAGCATAAAAAGTTAAGCTCAGCAATTGTTTTTGGAGGAGGAAATGCCAGGTTGATAACAGAAGAAAATGAAGAAAAAGGTAGTTTCTTTTCAGCTCCTGGAATTTGTGTCGTTGATGTAGGAATAACAAGTTCACAGACTCTAATTCCTGACTCTCAGAAAAAATGGATTCACTCAATTATGGATCAGCTCCAGAGGTACAGAATTATCTTTATTAATAAGAAAAAAAATAAGGACCATTTTATCTGTAACTTTTTTATTGTACTGAATTAACAATGTAGAAGGATATACAAGAATTACATTTTATTGTGTAAAAACTGCTACTGAGATCATTTTTGTACATTTCATGGTTGTGCTTCTGCAAGATATTCTTTGGAGAATATTCTTAGGGTTAGAACTGCTGGGTCACAGATTATGTGAATACTCAACCTCTGGAGTATCAAACTTGTTTTCTGCTTTATACTTCTGCCCACGGTATGTAAGAGATCAAGTAGATGCACATTGTTTTCAACACTTGGTATTGTTAGACTTTACAGTGTTTGCTAATTAAATGGATATATAATCATATCTCTTGATTTTTGTTTCTGTTTTTCTCATCACCAATGATGCTTAACATTTTTTTCTGATATTTAATGGACGTCTGTTTTTCCTGTTCTGAAATATCTGCTCATGTTTTTGCTTTGTTTGTTTTTTAGATTTTTGTTTATTTATTTGACAGAGATCACAAGTAGGCAGAGAGGCAGGCAGAGAGAGGGGGAAGCAGGCTCCCCACTGAGCAGAGAGCACAGTGTGGGGCTCAATCCCAGGACCCTGAGATCATGACCCTAGCCCAAGGCAGAGGCTTAACCCGCTAAGCCACCCAGCGCCCCTCTGCTCATGTTTTTTACCCAGTTTTCTAATTGCAGTTTTTTATATGGATTTCCCTGTTTGTGTGCGTGTGTGTGTGTATGTGTTTTAGTTCTATCCAGTTAAATCACTTGTTGGTACATATATCACCGCCTAGTCAAGATAAAGAACAGTTCCATCCCCACAAGGATCCCTCCTATTCTTTTATAACCATACCCACTTCCCTCCCTCTGTCCCCATCTCTCACTCCATGTCCCCAAATCCTGGAAAACCACTAATTCATTCTCCATTTCTAAAATTTTGTCTTTTAAAAAAGTGTTATATAAATGAAATCATAGTATATACACTTTAGGACTGGTTTTTCTCATTCAGCAAAGTTTTTTTGGAGATTCATCTAAGTTGTCTGTATCATTCATCCTTTTTAGTTGCTGAGTAGTATTGTGTATATATAGATGTGTATATACTAGTTTTTGAGTCATTCTTACATTTTTTCCAATTTTTGTTACAAATAACACCTCTGTAAACATACATGTACAAGTTTCTTTGTGAATGTAAGTTTTCATTTCTTTGGAATAAATGCCCTAGAGCGCAGTTCCTGGATCATATATATATTTTTTTTTAAGATTTTATTTATTTATTTGTCAGAGAGAGAGAGAGAGAGAGATCGAGCACAGGCAGACAGAGTGGCAGACAGAGGCAGAGGGAGAAGCAGGCTCCCTGCTGAACAAGGAGCCCAATGCGGGACTCGATCCCAGGACGCCTGGATCATGACCCGAGTCGAAGGCAGCCGCTCAACCAACTGAGCCACCCAGGCATCCCCTTGGATCATATGTTAATTATATATTTGTGTATTCTTTTTTTATTTGTAGAAGTTCTTTCTATTTCTCAGTATTAATCCTTTTTTCACTCGTATATGTTGCAGAATTTTTACCACTTCATAATTAATGTTTTACTGTGTGATACATGAATGTTCTTAATTTAATATACTAAAAATTAACCACCTTTTCTTTCTTAGCGCTTTTTGTATTTTAAGAAATCTCTTTCTATTCATAGATCAAAAAGATAGTCACCTAATTTTTTACTAAATTGTTGCTAGTGTTTTAATACTTTCTTTTTGAAATTTGCTTTTAATCTATTTGGAATTGATTCTACTTTATACCAATGTCCCGTACATACATAGGAATGTTTTTGGCTTTTCTCTGTTCCGTTGGTCAATACGTCCTTATACCAACACCACATTTACCACATTGTCTTAATTACTGGAGCCACCCACGTGCCCCTCCTGTTGGGATTTTTATTAGGAATTCCATTGAGTTCACAAATCAATTTGGTGAGAATTAAACAGTTTTTATAATTTCCCTGTAAAGATCTTGAGTATCTTTTATTTATTCCAAGGTACTACATATTCTGTGGTAGATATTATATATCTGATAGGTAGAATATAAATAGATAATATTAATCCCTTTAATCACATTTTCTAGTTGTTTATTCTAGTGTATATAAATTCAGTAGACATTTAGATATTAATCATATCCTGCCACCTTGTTAGACTCCCCTTTTATTTCTAATGTATCTATAGTCCTTTTTTTTTTTTTTCATAAAAATCACATTATTTATGTTTCTATCCTTTTTCTTTAAGCCGTATACTTTTTTTTTAAAGATTTTTATTTATTTATTTGACAGACAGAGATCACAAGTAGGCAGAGGGGCAGGCAGAGAGAGAGGAAGGGAAGCAAGCTCCCTGCTGAGCAGAGAGCCCAATGTGAGGCTCGGTCCCAGGACCCTGGGATCATGACCTGAGCCGAAGGCAGAGGCTTTAACCCACTGAACCACCCAGGTGCCTCTAAGCCGTATACTTCTGATGCTTCTCCTTTTTCTTTCTGTTTTGTACCTATCAGGATGTCTAGAGCAGTGTTACATAGAGGTAGTCTTAGTAGCCACATTTGTCTTGCTATTGATTTTAGAAGGTTGTGTTTCCCCATATAGGATGTTTCCCCATTTAGAATAATGTAATTATCTCTATAACATTATTATTAATTATATATTTAAGATGTTTTTATTTTATGGAGTCAATCTTTCTAATTTACATAATATATTTATTGTTTAAAAAAGTAAGATAATAAAACACCAATTTTGAATTGCCTGAACTGTAAGTATATATATGTGATCACTTGATTATAATACTTTAAAAATATATTTTCATATTATAATTGCACATATAGTTGAGTTCTGTTACATTAACCCAGGACATACAAAAAACAAACAGTAGGCATTTGAAAAATACCTTTTAAACTACTACAACCACTTAAAGCATCTTTGCAATAAGTATTTAAAGTAGTTTTGGGGCGCCTGGTTGGCTGAGTCGGTTAAACATCTGCCTTCAGCTCAGGTCATCATCCTGGAGTACTGGGATGGAGCCCAGCATCAGGTACCCTGCTAAGCCGGGAGCCTGTTCCTCCCTCTTCTCCTGTGCCTTCCCCAGCTTGTCCTCTCTGTCACTCACTCCTTATCTCAAATAAATAAATAAAATCTTTAAAAAAAAGGAGTTTTGTAGTTTTTAAACTCTTAGGTATAGTTTTATATAGCAGTGTTACTAAATTGTCTTTGTCTCGTTCACATAATAGAAAACAGAAGGTAGGTTCGCTATAAGATTCCTTTAAGAAGATTCCTTAATGTAAGTTTGGTAAAATGATTTTATTTACTAAACTTAAAATTACAAAATGTGTAGAGATACAGCTTATGATATTTCTTTGAACTTTTCTGCCTCTGTCCCTTTCTGCCCTCTTCTGTCTTTTAAGTTTTATCTTTGGATCCTAGTAATAGGTGTGCTTATAAAAACTCATTTTATTAATTAAAAAAAAATGCTTATTTTATTGCTTCATCTGGTATTACTGTTTTCTTTTTCTGAAAGTTAAAGAATTTCGGAAATGGAAGGCTCTATCTCCTTTACTCTAGGCCTTTATTTTACAGGTGAGATGACTGACTTGCTAAAGGTAGTGCCCAGTATAATATTTCTCCAGTTGAGTAGGCCAGTACTCTGTTTATTTAAAAATCTCTCCATTACCATTAAATTGTGTTATTTCTTTGGGGAAGGAATAAAAAGATTTCACTTGACATCATGTTAATAGAGGTTGTTAGTTTTAATATATTATCATGCTGAAACTATTTTATTCTTATAGGCAGGGGCTTAGACCTATTCCTGAAGCAGAAATTGGATTGGCAGTCATTTTCATGACTACAGAGAATTACTGTGATCCTCAGGGCCAGCCCAATACAGGTAATGAAAACAGTATTTTATTGATTTTTTTTAACAGCTTTAATTGTAACTTGGTGATAAGCTCTGTGCACATTACTGTGTACTTGTTAGGGATAACGATTTTCACCACCATTTAAAACTCATCTATTTACCATTTTATTTACTTGATAAATATTTGTGGTTGCCATGTACTACTGGGCACTGTTTCTAAAGAAGTGCTGAAGATACAGTGGTGAATAAAGTAAAACAAGATATCTGTTACTGTGAACTTTATATTCTAAAGGTCAGGCTTCAAGCAATTAATAGGCAAACAGACACAACTGATAAGTTCAGTTAAAGCCAGCCACCAAGGAAAAGCTAAAACAAGACCTGAAATTCTCCCTGTACAGCTTCTGCTCAAGAGGTCTGCCACTATCCATTTTCACAGCCATTGCCGCACTTGAACTTTCCATTGTCTTCCTTTCCTGAGGGCTATTATAGTTGCCGGCAGTAATGGTCCTGCCTCCATACTCATCTCTACAGTTAACATTTCATTTTGCCAGTAGAATCCACTTTTTCTTAAAACCTTTTACTAGCTCATTATGTATAAAATAAAAACCTAAGCTCTTCGTCTAGAGTTCTGAGTCCTCAACAGTTTAGCCTTTCTCTCCTGTCTTTATTTTTTAAAAATACATCTCCCTACAGTTTATGTGTGCCATATTATTTATAATTTCCACACTCCTCAATCTTGTTCATCCTGGTCCCTGTTCTAGAATGCTAACACTGCTCTTCAAAATTTGACTTGTTTGGCCGATGCTCACCTCC
Source organism: Mellivora capensis (assembly GCA_004024625.1). Classification (NCBI taxonomy): domain Eukaryota; kingdom Metazoa; phylum Chordata; class Mammalia; order Carnivora; family Mustelidae; genus Mellivora; species Mellivora capensis. Next base: position 123,491 of record PISX010002266.1, read on the forward strand.
TTGGTGAAGTTTTTCTAAGTTGTTTTCTCTGCCATAATTCTTCTCCAAGTCAGAGTTGTTATTTTCTATACCCCATTTTTTGCATTCTAGCTAAACTTTCTTCCTACTTTGAAATATAAGTGGTTGGTTCCATGCCTTTTTAGCCACTAAATGAGTTATAAGGTCTAATTAATTTTGGATCCCCTGACAGCACCACCAAGCACAGTACTTGTTTGTACGGGGTGTGAATATTTGCTTAATTGGACTAAATTATTGGCACACAGGATTATCTTTGCCAGTGTGGAGCAACAAAGTTTTATCATCCACTGTTGGAAATGTGTTCATGGCCAAAAGGGCCTTAGAGATCATCTAATCTTTCTATTAAAAGGTAAGCAAGCTCGTAAGGCTGAGAACAATTAAGATTCCATAAATGATTCATGGCCAACCCAATCCTAAAATGTGAGTTTTCTGAACATTTAGACCAGTACCTTTTCTGTTGTATCATTTCATATAGAAACAGAGTCATAAGGAGTGAAAATCAACATTTTAATTAGTAGTATTACTTCTTGCACATACTTATAGATGGGTCTGTGTAGGCTCCAAGTCCTAAACATGTGACTTATAAACAGTTTTAGAATACAACCCATTGGCCAGGAATAGGATAAATTCATGTGTTTCTCACTCCCTTTCTTCCCTCATTTTCTTCTGTGTTTGTTTATGAATTCAGCAAGCATTTATTGAACATCTGTTACATACCTGTAATTATTTTAAATACTTGGGATAAAGAGGTGAGCAAATCAAAGCCTTGCCCCTATAATATTTTTAGCAAGGAGAACATTGTAAATCTTTTGTTGACAGAGATCCCTTATTCTGGGATTATTAGATCCAACTTACAGTTTCTTTTAGTGACAATATAAGCACTTGTAATTACTATTTTTTACAAACTTCTGTGTAAGCTGAAATGAATTCTAGGGATATGTGTGTTTAAGGAAATGACAGTGAGCTTCTAAGGAGATCACATAAGGAAAGTGGCAGAATTTGGAATCAATAATAAACATTTTAAGCACAACCTATGTCATGAGGACCTAACCAGTGATGATTTAGCTTAGATACTTAGTAGATGTCAACTTTTTAAATTTTTCATTTCATTTCATGAATGATTTAATTCCATTAACTTATTTATATCTCTCATGTCCCAAACTTTGCTCAGGGACTGCAGATTTAGAAATGAACAAGAACCAGGTCCTATTCTCAAGGAGATTCCAAGTCTAATAATGGAAAATAACAAGTAAACAAGTGTAGTATAAAGTGATGATGACGATAACAGCTAATACTTGTATTGTACTTGCTGTGTTCCAAGCATTTTTCTAAGTGCTGTCCATGTATCAGTTCATTTTGTCCTTAAAACGAGATGGTCCTGATGAGGAAGCTAAGGTATGGAGAGGTTAAATAACTTAATGCATGCAGCTGATGGTTAGTGTGTTAAAAGTTAGCAGAGTGATGTAAAGGGTAGTATGGAAGCTGAAATGAAGGATACCTGATTCAGTGTGGGAGGTTCAAGGAAAGTATGCCAGAAGAGTATCACTTGACTTAAGTTACTATTCTAGTAAATTAAAAGATGAAGTAATCATTAAGGGTTTTCTGGAGTGGCCATGGAATTTATGCCTACAACTATTTATATCTTCTTTTCAAATAGTATTCCTTCAGAAAGTGAAACTCACATTAATTTTTATTTGTGTCAACAGTAGAGTTGATACTCTTTCTGTGGGGAAGAAATGCAGTTTTTGTCTCCTAACTCAAATCATAATTTGAATTATAAGTTGATTTTATTTTTATTTAAGTTGGTAATACTTCACAAAGGATTTGATGGCTTTAAAATGATTTGATTTAAATGATTCCAACACAGATGCCAACAGGCTGCTTTTATAGGGCTATTTCATTAAATATTTTTTGGTTCCACTGAGTGAAGGTAGCTCTCTTCTGTGTTGCCTACTTAATTCCCTCAGCATGACACAGTCTAGCCATAGTGACAGAATGTCCATCTTGTGTCTAGCAGTTTTGATTCTTCCTTTCACTTGTGTGATTTACAGCATTGAAGATGACTCCAGGGCCAAGCCTTACCCAAGGCTTGTCAGTCAGTGAAAACCTAATGCCAAGTGCCCCACTGAATACCACAATATACGTAGCGGACACGGAATCACAAGCAGATACATGGTAAAGCTTTATTGTTAACAAACTGTTGTTATTCATAATATCAGTAAATTAATAGATACTCAAGAAGTAAAGTCATTGTCTTTATCAGATCAGCTTTTAGGAGATAAAGCATGGGAGAACGGGATGCCAGGGAAAATAATACAGTAGGCAAAGGATTAGTAAACTTTATGTAAAAGTCCAGACAGTAAATCTTTTTGGCTTTGTGAGTGAATGATCTGTGTTACAGCTACTCAGCTTTGCCTTTGTAGCATGAAAGCTGCCTTAGACAACATGTAAATGAATGTGTGTGGCTGTGTTCCAATAAAACTTAATTTATGAAAACAAGTGGCAAGCCAGATTTGTTAGCATAGTTTGCTAACCCCTGTCTGATGATAAAGTTTTTTTGCTTTTGTTCCTTACAAATGTACATAGAAGACTGTAAAGAATTATAGTACTTTATTTGTGATTGTTGAAGCAAGTTTGAAACAAATTTGTACTATAATAATGCCTTTATCTGAGTATAACTTTGGAGATACTTTCTATGTGTCTACCTGGCTATCTAAATAACTAGTATTTGTTCATAAAGATAGTTTTCTAGTGGTTCTCTGTTCAAAGAGGTTTTTTGTTGTTGTTCTTTGAGGGTTTCATGGAGCAGGGGTAGGTCATTTGTATTCTGTGGTATTTTTCATTTAAGAGAGCGTATTGTATTTTTAAGTAATATATTAATGAGCTACTCATATTGAAAAATACTTGTGATATCACTATTTTAGGTCATATTTAAAATTTTAATACATGGTTTTTTTTATATTGAGGCCAGATGTAAGTTGTTTTTTTTTAGATGTAAGTTTTTAAAGATAAACTATTAATGTTTTGAGAGTCATATATATGACCAGCTACTTGTTTTTTGTGAAATGAAGAATATTAAGGGCAGTTTATGTAACCATATATTATGGAACTGTGTGTGTGTGTGTTTTAAATATTTTTCTGGTAGTAGAGAGGTATATTCTATTCTGGGGACTGCCATCTGGCTGAAATGTAACTGTATCAGTTCATCTATATTCCTGCCATCTGGCTGGAATATAACCATATCAATTCATCTGAATCTAAAATCATCTCATTTAGATCTAAGTGGGATCTAAATATCTCATTATGTATGATGCTGGAATTATAGGAGATTGTTCTTTTTTGATTTTCCTTTTTTTATTAATTTTTTGCATGAAAATAATTGTAAAATTTTAAACAAAGCAAAAATTATCTAAGATTATCACTTGGTTTAATTTATTATAGAATACTAGTTTGATAGACCGTATATGTATGACAGTTTCTTATAGCAGAGTATGCCAGACATTGTATGCTATAGGGAATAAAAAAGAAAAAGCTATCATTTGTCTTTAGGGAGCTTTGATGAAAAAGGAGGGACATTTTTGGTATAGTGAAATATATTCCCCTTAATTATTGTCTAAAGATAATTATATTCTAAAGCTGTATCACATTAGTACTATTTAGAAGACTTTTTTTCTTGATAAAAATTGCTGTTAATCTGATTTTTTACATTGCATTCTTCTTTTGTTACAGTATGGACTTTAGTGAAAGACCTAAAGAAATAAAAATCTCCAGAGTGGAACAGAAATTCAGAATGCCTTCACAAGAAACATCCACTATGAAGGAACCCCCCAAAATAAGCTCTGATGATAATAATGCAGTATCAGATACTCTGGAAAGAATGAAAATCCCAGCCTGTCAGCTTTCACCAACTAAATTCTCAGGTGTAAATAAAAGTAGAGATCAACCTTTTCAGCAGCTGCAGACCAACAACATCAAAAACTACTTTCAGCCTTCTACCAAAAAAAGGTATATTTTTAAATAAAGCCCCTCTGTGTCTCTGAAAAATATTAATAGAATGGCATTTAGTCTGTGTTCTGCTTGGATATGCTTTCTGTAGAAAACGGACCCTTTGACCTCATTCCCTCTCAGAAACATCCGTATCTCCTTCACTAAGGTCATTATAGATAGAATCTCCCTCATCCCTTTTTTCCTGCGTACCTTAAGCTTCTCTGTTGTTTCACTTTGCTGCACTCCTTTTGAAGAAGAGCTTTCCCACACCTCAGTTCTTTGAACTTCTCTCACTTCCTCTAGGACCATGCTCCCTCAATTATTCTCTCTTTTTCTAGCACTTTTAATTATTCTAGGTCCTTCTCTATTCAGAAGCTCTATCTCACTTTTATTTTTTAAAACCCTCCCCTGACTTGGTTCTTTCCTCTAGTTACTGCCTCTTGTTCTTCACAATCATTGTTAAACTTCTCAGAAAAGGAGATTATTGTTAATGCTCCCATTTCTGTATGAAATACTTCTTAACCAGCAACAATTCATCTTGACATGATGTCCTTGAAAGTAGCCATTGACATAGTTGACAATTCTATTGGCCTTTCGGTGCTATTCAGTTCTTTCAAACCTTTCTTCTCTGTGTCTTCTCAGTTTTTGTAGTGTGGGCCTCTTCTGGTTGTTTTGCCTCTCTCACTTTCCCTTTTGCCCCCTCTGGGGACTTTCCCTTTTTCTACCACTACTTTTTATATGCCGTATACTGTACCTTCAGAGTTTCATGACTTTATTACAGATGATCAATATATTTGGTCCTAACTTACCTCTTAAGTGTCACTTCTACTTTTCTACAGGAATTTTCTGCTGTTTTCCCAAATTATAGTCCTAAACCTTTTCCCCTCTGTCATTGAATATGTATTATTTTTGTTAGGAGTTCATTTTGTCAAAATCTTGGACTCTTTCTCTTTTGCCTCCCCAAAACAGCACTGTGATTCTTATTTTCATTGTTTTATAAATTCTTCCCTTTTCATCTGTTTGTTTTGCCAGACCTCTGACTCGTTCTTCCCACCTGAATTATTATAGGGTCTTCTTAATCAGTCTGTCCAGCACCCTGATAGTAGATTAGTATTATTAAAATATCATCTTGACTATTCCAGTTTAACATGAATTTGGTTAACTTCTTGGAAGCAGAGATGTTCTCTTTGGACCTTAGTACAATTTAAATGAGTAAAGTACTTATTCAGTTCTTAATGAATGGAACAATATTGTACAGAAAATTCTTAGTCATATATTCATATATTACTTGCAATACATAGTCTGTACTGTATTCTGGATTTAGCCACTCTGACTTACTATCTTGAATCTAGCTCTCATTAATCCATCAGGTTTTATTCCCAAGGTAGTTTTTCCCTGCCTACAAGATCCATACATTGTAAAGTAAGCTATTGTTTCCTGGCAACAAGTGCTTTGTATTTGTATATTTTTCTGCCTTTTCCTCTGCATTGATTTATCAGCTACTGCTGCCTTGGCAGAGAAGATAGACCTCTCCCTATTGTTTTAGCCATTGGTTTGACAGTCCTATAAAAACATTAGTGTCCATACAAATTATGTTTTTTTTTTCAGATGTCCCTTTTTAAATTTCCAGTGATATTAATTAAATTAAGAATGTTGTGAATTCAGTGAGGAGTGAATATTGTCAAACCAAAAAATTTACTTAGCTGTGTTTATGTTCTGTTTTTGCTTTCTTCTCTCCTTTTTTAAATCTAAGGGAAAGAGATGAAGAAAATCAAGAAATTTCTTCACCCAAATCAGCAAGAATAGAAATGTCTTGTTCTCTTTTAGAACAAACACAACCTTCTGCACCCTCAGTATGGAAAAATAAGGAGCAGCATCTATCTCAGAATAAGCCTATGGAAAAGAAACCAGATAATTTACTTACAGATAGAGATTTAAAATCCACTGTGAAAAATTTTGCCAATAAATCTCTTTCTGCAGAAAAACTAAGATCAGAAAAAAGAAAAGAAATTGATGATTTAGCCATAGAAGATGAAGTATTAGATCAGTTATTCAAGAACACAAAATCAGAGTTAGAAATTGGAGTGAAAGTTGAAAAACAAGAGGAAGTTGTCAATATTAGAAAAAAGCCAAGATTGGATATAGAAACAAATGGCACTTTTAATGAAGCAATATCAGAAAATAACAGAACATCTGTAAGTAACATTTTTTAATGAGAAGTACTACAAATAGAAACTTAGAATTTTAACAAGAAATTTGTGACAGTATAAGCATTCATTCTGTTTCCTTGAGAAAAAAATTAATATCTTCAATACCCAATATTAAGTATAAGAATTTGTTGGTTGACAAGGCAAATGTTAAAAATATAGTCTTGCTTCTATAGTATATAATAGGCAACAAAAAATAAATTCATGTTTATTATTATTTATGATTGTTTTAATAGATTTCCAGGCTATACTATTATTGTACTACTATATCAGACCTTTGGCCTTGATGGTAAGTATAGGAGATGCCTTAATAGAGGAAAACAAACACAGAAAAATAAAGAAAATTAGGAAAACAAAGTACTAAATAAATTTTTAGCATGAAATAGGTGTAACATCACAGGAATTTTTATTTTCATTTTGATATATAATATCCTATCCTGTTTTCCTGAATGTTGATAATTTGTCTTACCATTTCAGATTATTTTCTATTTTATGTGTAAGTAAGTTGCCTACTCTCTGTAGAATAGTTAGGTCATTAGGTGAGAGCACTGACCACATGAAGTTAAAAGGTAATATCCTAATCTTTCATACAGGTCCGTTAGCTTCCCTCTCATTCATGGTTGTGGTCATCCCCTCCTATAAATGGCTACTGCATAAGGACAGGACTAAGTAGAAGGATAAGGATTAAGTGATTGGAAAGTGCAGTGATTCAGTAGGTATTTGTTGAGAATTGAGTATGTATCAAGCACTATGAATCTATACTACTGTTGAAAAAACGAAGTATGTCCTGTTTAGCCAAAATATTGGCTTCTTCGTGTGAAGGAGAGAATCCTCATTTTTTCTTTTGAGTGAATCCTAAGTGCCCTTCCGTGGACCAGCTGTGTCAGAATCAGCTGGTGAGCTTATCTAAAAATAGAGATACCCAGACCAAAACCCCAGAAGATCCTGATGTAATACATCCAGTTTGTTTTTTTTTTTTTTTTTTCCAGAAAACGTTTCCTCATTTTATGGGTTAATCATTTTGCTGTCTTTAAAAATTCTAAAATCAGTGGCTTAAAGAAGATAGGATTATTTTGTTTCTATAAAAGAAGTCCAGAAGTAGGTAACCAAAGCTGCTCAGAAGTTCTGTGGTATAAGTTTCTTAGGCATCTGTTTTTCTCTCTACAAGGTTACATCGCTAGCCATCATGTCAACTTTACAGGGTGGAGAGAGGACAGGGTAAAAACCTTCCACTGAGTTCCACCTCACTTTGTAAGGAGCTCTGTCAGAAACCCCACTTTATAACTTTGCTCGGCCAGAATTTAGTTCTGGCTGCACCACTCCCCATCCCTCACCCTCAGTCTACAAGAGAGTATGGGAAGTGTTTCAAGCTTGGCACATTGCTGTCCGTAGCAAGCTAAGCATTAGATAAGAAAGATTGGATACTGAGATATCTTTAAGTCAATTGAGAACTTCAGAGAAAGAGGTATTCTTTATTATCAAAGATTAGCTGGCACTTTACAGAAGAGGTGAACTGAATTAAGTGGGTTTATATATCCTACAAGTTACTATCCTATAAGTTTAGCAGTTTCTACTATAGTGGAGGTTAATGTGAGATTTAGTGAAATCTATTTATTTAATAAATTTAGTAAATTTATCTCTTTTTAAAGTTATGTTTACTCTGCTTCTATTACAACTTGACGGTGTTATTTTAGATCCGGACTATTCCCGAATCTGTGTTGAGACCACTTAATGTTACAAGCATTTAATCTTTAGAAAATTAGACTCTATTTATATTATTTTGCTTATACCTTTGGAAATGCGTTTCTCTGCCGTGTTCTTCTCCCTGTACTTAATTCTAGTTTTTTCTGACATGTTCTTCTTTTCCTTCTCTAGTTTTCTTGTCCTACTACCTGCTTTAACTTTTTTTTTAAATTTTTTTTTATTTTTTATAAACATATAATGTATTTTTATCCCCATGGGTACATGTCTGTGAATCGCCAGGTTTACACATTTCACAGCCCTGCTTTAACTTTTAATAGCCTTTTTTTTTTTTAATTTATTTATTTGTCAGAGAGAGAACGAGCACAGGCAGAGTGGCAGGCAGAGGCAGAGGGAGAAGCAGGCTCCCTGCCAAGCAAGGAGCCCGATGTGGGACTTGATCCCAGGACGCTGGGATCACGACCTGAGCCGAAGGCAGCCGCTTAACCAACTGAGCCACCCAGGCGTCCTTTTTTTTTTTTTAATTCTATCCCAGATTGGTCCCCTGCTCACAGTGGCTACAGCTCTGTCTGGAAATGGTTGTGACTTTAATAACAACTCTTCAATCCCTCCTGTACGACTGCTGATTAATCTTCCTGAATACTCTGCATTGACTATACATTTTCCCAGGTCTCATGGTCACCCAAGCAAGTGGGCATTAGGTCACAGAGTGGAAGAGCCAGGAAGTGAGCGTTATACACCGTTGATACAGAAACCATTAAACAGTCTTTTGTCATCTAAAAAGACCTTTCATTTAATAGCCAAGGTTTACATGCTTTGTAATGATATCAGGGAATACAGTCATTTTATTTTGCTCTCTGGTTCTGAAGCATAAATTTCCTTTGTCCTTATTTTACTATTTTAGAATTAATAACATTCTGAATAGAAACAGTGTTGCAGAAGACTAGAAAGTGAATAGTGATTTGATTGTGATACACTTTGGGTATGCTAAAAGTTAAATCACTGTTCTAGCACCATACATTTTTAGTAAAAGAACCTGTTACAAAAGTATTTTTGCTTTCAGTGTAAGATAATTTTTGACAGTTTTGTATTTTGAGATAATTTTTGATTCATATGCAGTTGTGAGAAATTATATAGAGAGATCCAGTATACCTTTCATCTTGTTTCCCCTAATTGTAACATCTTATATAAGCACAGTACAGTATCACAGCCAGGAAATTGACCTTGTTGCAATTCATCAATCTTACTCAAACAATGGAAGATTATTATTTTTTTAAAGATTTTATTTATTTATTTATTTGTAAGAAAGAGAGAGAGTGAGAAAGCACACAAGCAGGCAGAGAGGCAGGCAGGGGTGGATAGAGAGGCAGGCTCCCTGCCATGTAAGGAGCCCAATGTGGGACTTGATCCCAGGACCCTGCGATCATGACCTGAGCCGAAGGCAGCACCTTAACCCACTGAGCCACCCAGGTGTCCCTGGGAGATTATTTTTAAATCTTTCATTTTTATCATTTTGTTGGAAAGTCCTTCTAGATGTGCATGGATTAGAGGAATTGCACTTAATTTTTCTAGCTTTGTAAGTGATTGGAAAAAAATTCTCAGTCCTTTCATTTAAAAAACTTTTTGCAATTTTAAGGCAAAAATGTGATACTTCCCTTTAACATTGGATTCATTACATATATTTCAGAAAAGTAATTTCTAAAATATGTTGATGGTAGAACTACTCTTTTTCTATTTGGGGATTTAATATAGATTCTAGCACATCTGTAAATTTTTTCTTGTTTTTAAAGATTTGTTTATTTTAGAGAGAGTGGGGGCTAGAGGGCAGAGGAAGAGGGAGAGAATCACAAGCAGACTCCCTGCTCTGAGCATGGAGCTCATCATGAGGCTTGATCTCAGAACCCTGAGATCATGACCTGAGCTGAAACCAAGAATCAGACACTTAACCTACTGTGCCACCCAGGCACCCCTGTAAGCTGAAATTGAAAGCTGTTGGCTAGATACTCCTGCTAGGTATATATCCATATACATATATTAAATATATTAAAAATTATATGTATTATAATTATATATAATATAATTATGTATATCAATTAAATATATTGTTATAAATAATATATAGATAGATTTTTTAAAAATGACCCCTGTGCCTGAATCTTGGCCTTAAAATTTCCTAGTCTCCATAAAATGTAAACATGACTCATCATCTTTGTTTACATTCCTCTTCTTAAACGCACCCACTGTCCACAGAGCATCTTTTCTTCACCTTATTCCACACCCTCCTATTCTAAATTAAGGTTTCCTCCTCTTAACTATAGCATATTCCAAAGCCTAGTAGTAATACCTACCACTTACTGGATACCATCATTCTCTTTACAACAGCCCTGCAAGTGAAGCAGCAGTACTGTATGTATTGAACTGGTTAAGAAATTGACAGTAAAAAAACACAAAAAAAACTGACAGTCGGAGGTATTCAGTAACTTGGCAGTGTCACTTAGCTGGGTTTTGAACTGGGATGAAAACAAAGGACTGCTCTGCTCTTTTGGCTGTTCCTTTTGTCAGCTTTCTCAGAGTGTCATATATTCAGTTACTCTTCGCAGTGGGCATGCTGCGAAGTGACATGAAAGGCAGTCTGAGAGGATAAGTTTGTTAGGCCTTTAAAAGGTAGAATCTCCAGGACTTGGTGATTGACTCAGCATGAGAAATAAAGAGAGGGAAGAGTATAGGATAATTCCCAGGCTTAGAGTCTGAGGGCTTGGTAGGTTATGATATGGTTCTCTGAGAGAGGAAATAACTTGCTCAAGAGGATGAGCAAGTTCGAGGGAGTAGGGCAGATTGGGGACAAGATGTGGGGAGTAAACTGTTCTGATTGTAGGATGATGTATATGAAAGTAGTGAAAGAGCACATGATAGGCTTGGAGTATAAATTTTTAATCTTAACTGTTGAAAAAGGAAAACATTAATTCTCCTTAGTCCCTAGGCAAACACAAAGTATTTACATTTATTTTTCTGCCCTTTTCTTTCTAATTTTCTTACTACAATTTTTCTTACTACAATTTTTATTACTGAACCATTGCAAATTTGATGTAAAACAATAAGCTCACCTACTGTATCCTTAGGGATTATATTTTTTACTGAAAGTATCGGAAAGCTATCTACGTACTATGCTTTCACCTGGAACCTGGTCTGGATATATGAATGTGAGGGATAGTATGACAGTATACAAAGCAGTTTCCATTTTATTGCAGAAAAATATCTTGAGCAATTAGAGTAACCCTATTTCCTTTTTCCTGGATTAAGGGTGATTCAAAATTAAATAGTAAACATAAGTTTAGATAGAATCTTTTAACAATTTTTTTATTTTAGACTATAGAAGTAATGCATAGGGGTGCCTGGGTGGCTCAGTGGATTGAGCCTCTGCCTTTGGCTCAGGTCATGATCTAGGGGTCCTGGGATCAAGCCCTGCATCAGGCTCTCTGCTCAGCAGGGATCCTGCTTCCCCGTCTCTCTCTGCCTGTCTCTCTGCCTGCTTGTGATCTCTCTCTCTCTCTCTGTGTCAAATAAATGAAATCTTAAAAAATAAAGTAATACGTAATTGTGTAGAAATATAGAAGATAAAAACCTAACAATTTGTTGATAATCCTACTGTCTGTGGATAGCCATAATTAATATTTTGGTATTTTCTTTTTTAAATCTTATTTTACAAACTTAGAATCAACTGTTAATGCTATTTGGTACTATTTTATATTCGCTTATGATCATTTCTCATATTGTAAAATAACTTACATGAACTTCGATTGTTTCCAAATCTTTATTTTTTTATCTCATACTACAATGTCTTTTTCTCTGTATATTTCTATTCTCATCTCATAGCTTCTCTAGGATAAAGATACTTGAAAATCCAATAATGGGGTCAAGAACATAAATATCTTTAAAGGTACATTTTGTAATTTCTGTGAACAAAGTCTTTTTATTTCTTTAGCAAGAAAATGAAATTGGGAAGAAATGTGAGCTCAAGAAAGATTCACTGTGGTCAACTAAAGAAGAACTATCTGTGAGGAAATTTTTATTAATTTTTATAAAGATTTGACTTAAGAACTAGCATCTCATCAATTTCTGTCAGTTTACATTCTTAGGATTAATTATTTCCCTGTCTGTAATCTTTATCTGTTTCATAATTATGCCTCCTCTGGAAATGGGTGGATCAAACCCATGATATAACAAAAAACCCATGATATAACAAAAAGAGTATGCAGAAAAGCCCGTGTAATTTCCTGCCTTCCACTGCATAGATGTGTGATCCTGAACAAGTCACTTTGACATTTCTGAACCTCAAGTCTTTATGAAATCAAGTTGACACTTTTCCAGCAGAGTGGCTGTTTATATCAAATAGAGTAATGAATGTAAAATATTTGGAACTGATAAAACAATACAAAAGCATTAGGTCATTGTTAACTAATTAAGAGTTCCTAATTATATTCTGTCACTAGTAGATGAACCTTGTCGTTTGACTTTTCACTTTTTTCCTTTGTTTCCATCTTCATTTTAGTCCTGTTGCCACTTGCCATTTAATATATAGTAAAAGAGTTTAAAAAACTAAGATGGTCAGCTTTGAGCAGCTGTAGCAATGTTGATACATAACTAACCAGTTAGTAGTGAATGACATAAAGAAACTTACCCAGCAACAAGAAGGAATCTTGAGGCTGATTTAATAACTATTAATCTGTGATTAAAAAGTGGCTTTCAGTTAATGAAGTAGTGTATCCAGAATTAATAATTTTTGGAGGTGTCAAAAATAATAAAACACAAATTACTGAAAATCCAAGAAAGCTTAAATATATTAGATGAGAACTTATAGAACAGAACATTGTAATAATGTTAGTTTATGGTTTTAATGAAAAGTAAGCAATACTGAGATTTTTTGCTAAGAAAATACATGCAAGAAGATAAATTATATATTGAGATGATATGTATTAGAATAAACTACTAAATTAAAATGCTATATGCTTTTAGTCGTCTAGCATAGAAGTTATAAATTTTTCTAAAGTTAGTATTTGAGTAATTTTCTTATTTGGCATAGATAGGATTTGATTCCAAATACAAAATTCAGGTGCCAGAAATAAACCCTTTTTACTATTTTTTTCATGTATTTGAATTTTTGTTTGTAGCCTCACAAATGACAAGTAATTTTCTTTTTCCTTATTTTTTTCTGCTTATGTATTCATCTTAACCCTATTTAAGCTCAAAGATGAACTTCAGGATGACGGTGATATGCTTCCAAGGAAGGTGTTATTAACTGAATTTAGATCACTGGTGGTTAGTAACCCTCCCTCCAGAAATGCATCCAGTGTAAATGATTATGGTCAACTGAAGAATTTCAAGAAATTCAAAAAGGTATGGTATTCCTTTAACTAAAATATCACAAGAGGGCAGTGTTTGAAATGTTTTTAGAAATACCACTAATGCTAAATAGTAAAAGCAGTTCATACTGAAAACTGTTATTTCTTCGGCTTTAAACAGTTAAAATTACTCTAGGAAGGGCATGAACTGACAAGTAATGAATATGTGAGTAAATGTATGATGAATATATAATGAAAACTTGGAAACAAACTTCATTAAGACTGAATTCCTGGGACACCTGTGTGGCTCAGTGGGTTAAGCTTCTGCCTTCCACTCAGGTCATGATCCCAGGGTCCTGGGATCCAGCCTGGCGGCAGGCTCTCTACTCAGCAGGGAGCCTGCTTCTCCCTCCCCCTCTGCCTGCTTTTCTGCCTACTTGTGATTTCTCTCTCTCTGGCAAATAAATAAATAAAATCTTTTAAAAAGAAAAAAAAAAAGACTGAATTCCTGAAAGGGTGCTGTTTACCTGGCCTTCACCACCTTAAACAGCAGGCTTTGGGTTATACTGATAGGGTCTTCTATTTCTGATAATCATCTATGTCTATCTGAAGGAGTTCTTTAACTCAGGACTTTATGAAGATAAGACATTTGTTGAAAATAGCTGAGCACATTAAATAATGGAAAGTAGGCATTTTACTATTACATGCATATATAAAAAATATAAATATGTACCCTGAGTATTATCATCAGACCTGAGTTTCTTCTCTAGGAATTGGGAAGATGTTTAATTTATCAGTATGGTTAAAAGAATATTTCTGATCAACTCTGTATTCTTTTGTTGTCTTTTCTGGAATATTTGCTTCTTATCCCATTCTTATTACTGACTGCTACCTTTTGCTTAAGCATTTAATCAGAATACAGTAATTTTGTCCAAGGTGATTTCTACGGTAGACTGCTTTTCACTAGAGTATAATCTCTATGATTCTTGCTATACTGTGATGTGTTGTAGTTTTTCTCTCTAATGTGAGCTACTAACATTTGTCAGTTAATTTTTTGCATACTATGACAATGTGTAAAAGGTTCTAAACCCCATCCCTTGTACTTGGAGTGAAAGATGGAAATATCTCCCACTTAGATAGCACCCACTTTCTCTTTTCCATCCGAAAGGTGTGGCTCATGAGTACCACAGGGTCATTCTTAACCATATGGTTACTTCATGTTGAAGATCATGTTACTGCGTCTCATTGTTAAATCAAAATTCAAAAGACATAGTATTTTTTGTTATTAATGAAGTTACCAAAGATAAAGTAGTAGTACTCACTGTTGACCCAGGCATGGTGAAGGAGTATAGAATTACACAAACTTCTGGAAAGTAACTTGGAAAAATTTTAAATTCTTAAAAATATTAATATCTTTGATTGAGGAATTTTATTTGAGACTGTAAAAGAAATTCAAACCAAAATTTGTGTGGCAGAATGATTTAACTAAATTGGCTCTAATGAAAGAATTTGTATTTTTCTTTATATGCCCAGATCTAATGATATGGCTCTATTTGTGCTTTTAAAATAGTATTCAATGATGAAAACTATTTTAAAATTCCCTTTCCAGGACACCTGGGTGGTTCAGTGTGTTAAGTGTCTGCTTTCAGGTAGGGTCATGATTTTGAGGTCATGATTACGAGGGTCCTGGGATTGAGCCTCACATTGGCTCACATCCCTGAGCAGGAAGCCTGCTTCTCCCTCTGTCCCTCCCCCTGCTTGTGCACGCTCACTCTCTCTTTCTCTCTCTCTCCTCTCTCTCTCTCATAAATAAGTTCAATTTAAAAGTCTTAGAATTCCTTTTCCACTTCATATATTGACATTTTAAATGTATGTCCCATAGATATTAAGGGTTTATTATTTCCTAAATACAATACTAACAGTGGCTTGATTTGCATTTTCACAATATTTTTAGCACCTCTTTATTTATAAGCCATTAAAATTTTATTATTTATTTTTTAAAAAGATTTGTTTATTTATTTGACAGAGGGAAACACAGCGAGAGAGGGAACACAAGCAGGGGGAAGTGGAAGAGGGAGAAGCAGGCTTCCTGCTGAGCAGGGAGGCCTATGTCAGGCTCAATCCCAGGACCCTGGGACCATGACCTGAGCCAAAGGCAGACGCCCAATAACTGAGCCACCCAGGCGCCCCTATAACCCATTAAAATTTTAATTAAAAACATAAACTTTTGCTATCTCCAACATCTTTTGCTAGAGATTTGTAAATTAGAAAGTTTTGAGGACATAAATTTTCATGAGTACTAGACAAGACTTAAACTTTGAAATCTTTAGAACAAAATGTGATACTTTACAGTCTCTATATTCACCTTAAGTTGCTTTAACTGCTAAATGATGAGGTAAGGCCATTTTTTAATAAAAACTCCCAATTAAAAATCTCAACTAAATTCTTGGTACAGTGACATCTAAATCTGGGTATAGCAACAGCCAAAAATAAATATGGCAGAAACATGGGTCTAGCATAGTTAGTACTCTCTCACTTCCATTTGTAGGAATAAACATCTTTGGCACTTATGTTATACATGATTTATACTGTGCTTTTTTATTAAGCTTTTTTAGAAAATGTTAGTTTTGAGGGTACCTGGGTAGCTCAGTTGGTTAGGCATCTGACTCTTGATTTCAGCTCAGGCCATAATCTCAGGGTCATGAGATTGAGCCTCATGTCGGATTCTGCCTTCATGGCAAGTCTGCTTAAGATTCTCTCTCTTCCTCTCCCCCTATGCCCCAGCCCCCATGTTCACACACTCTCTCTTTTTAAAAAAAAAAATGAGATGGTCTTAATTTGTTAATGCATTTAACCTTACTATTTTTACTATAAAACAGGTCACATTTCTTGGAGCAGGAAAACTTCCACACATCATTGGAGGATCAGATCTAATAGCTCATCATGCTCGGAAGAATACTGAATTAGAAGAATGGTTAAGGCAGGAAATGGAGGTTAGTAGGAACTGAGGCCTGGTAATTTGCTTGGTTTACATTTTGTCCCTCATGGTTTCCTTAGAGCAAATCTTTAAAACCAAATTTTAAGATAATTGACCTATGGTCATTTATTCAGGAAGAATCCTAAATTACAGAGAATTAAGATTAATTTGTACCTTTCTATAACGCTTAAGAGACTTTTAAACTTATTAAAGTTATTAAAGAGGCTTTTAAATTTGTTAAAAAAACAAATGAATTAAGTTTATATCCTAATATAAAGGGGAGAAGAGAGACTTAACCTACAAAAATGTAAAAGAAAGCTAAAGGATAACAATCAAAAGATGGTCGTACAGTCATATGGGGGGTTATTGCAAATAATATCAGTTACATAGTATATGAATGTACTGGGCTTTCCAGATCTGGAAATTATCTTTCAGTGGTCCTGAGAATTTCTCAGTCATTATTTTATTGAGTTATTACCTTTTTCTTGTTCTTTTGTATCTTTTTTTTCCTGTGTTTATTTTTTTAAACAACTGCCATACTGTTTTCCAAAGTAACTGCACCATTTTACATTCCCACTAATAGTGCGCAAGCGTTCCAATTTCTCCATATGCTCTCCAGCACTTGTTATTCTGTTGTTTGTAATAGGGGCATCTAACTGGTGTGAACTTTATTGTGGTTTTGATTTGCACTTTCCTGATGATTAGTAGGTCATGCATCTTCTCATACACTTGTTGGTCATTTGTGTATCTTTTTTGGAGATCTACCTATTCAAAAATTTCTTCCCATTATTATTCAGATTGTTTATTTTTTGTTGTTGAATTAGAGGTATTATTTATGTAGTCTGGATAATAGTCCCTTATCAGATGTATAATTTGCAGATGTTTTCTCACTTTCTCTGGGTTGCCTATTCACTCTGTTGTTTGTGTATTTTACAGATGCACAGAAATTTTAAATTTTGGTGTAGTTCAGTTTATCAGTTTTTTTGTTGATACCTGTGCTTTTGGCATCATACCCAAAATATCATTGCCAGATCCAATGTCAGAAAGTTTTTCCTTTTTTCTTCTAAGAGTTTTGTAGTTTTAGCTCTTATATTTAGATCTTGAATTGATTTTGAGTTAATTTCCATAGGTGTTATAAGGTTAGAGTTTGAATTCATTCTCTGTGGTATACTTTTACACTTTGGTTTAATGGTTCATGAGTACACCATCTCAAAGGAAGGGGGCGGAGTCTTAAGTCAGTTACACTGTTGACCAACTGCTTGCTGTGGGAAACTCGCCATAATGCCTCCTCCCATGGGCAGTTACTAATCTATCTCATTTTTCCCCAGAGTCTTTTTAAGTTTTAAGAAAGTAAGAGAAATTATTAAATAACGTTGCTAAATTATTAAGTAGTAACTGTTTCTATTTAATTCAAATTCTTAAGCTTTTTATTATGAAAACTTTCCAAACATACACAAAATAGAGTAGTGAAACAAACCCAAAACACAGCTTCAACGAATATTAGCATTTGCACATCTTGCTTTCTGTTCTCTTTCCCAACTTTTTTTGTTTCTGGAATATTTTAAAGCAAATTCCAGTCATTTTATCATTTCATTTATATTTATATGTTCAAACATACACAGATTTCTGATCAGATATGTATTATGTCAGAGTGTGCTTTTCTGTGTACTTTTATAGTGGGATACTTACATAATCAGTTCATGTTGATTTAAATCCTAGACTAGGACCGGCAACATAATTTTGACACTTGAAAGTGCTTTAGAGTTTTATAATTTTGCTTCCTAGCTTTATGGCATGTCTTTAATCATATCTATAAGTAACATGTTGCCTAAGTCTCAGGAAACCAGATTTCAGTTATAACATTGTTCTGGGAAGATATGAACTGCTTTACAGCTCTCCATATTAGAATGTGATTTTTAAGGATACATTATTTACATGTATCAGCTACATATATTCATATACTCTCATGAAAATTCTCAGGGAAGATTATACAAATATGCTTCTCTTTTTTTACTTTCTTCTTGGGTGTTTTGAGTCCTAGTCATTATTATGCAAAACAGCCATCTACCTGATTCATAATTCTTTCTACCCCTTACTTATTTTTAACAGGAGAATTTAATAAAATTCAGTAAAGTGTCAACTTTTTGCTGTAGAGGAAGTTACTGCATGAAAGTTAAGATTTCACATGACTGTTGAATTGAGAGATAACCAAGGTCTTGTCCAAGATTAGAAAGTTTTCTTCCTTAGCCTTTGTATTGTGTGATTATCCAGTGCTCCTAGAGAACCCAGAGGTGGGCTTCAGATAGATCCTCTCAGCAGGCTATTTGAAGTAGAACTGTTCAGTAATGGGCAGTTAGGGGTCTTACCTCTTTCTTGAACTCTGGTTTGACAGAAGTCAAATTTCACTTTCTTCTCTATCTTATTTTCTATACATTTTATCCCTTTTTTTTCTCTAGATTGTATTCTTTGGTAACTTTTCCAGATTATCTTCTGGTTTGGTACTTTTCCTTCCTGTTCTTTCTGGTTGGTATTCCCACCCATCCGCTGAGTTTTCATTCAGCCTATTGTATTTTTTCAGTTCTGGTTGTCTGTTTCATTTATCTCTAGGTCTTACTGTTCCCTGATGATATTTTTAAGCTCCTCCTGTATTCTTTGCCTAAAGTGTTGATAAGTTTCTCCTACTTTTCTCTTACAGAGTCTTGTTTCCAAGTATATGTTCTGTGATAGTTGAATGTGAACTGCTCATTTCCCTTGGAATTTGATCTGTGGGAATTGAGTCCTAAGTTAAAGTTTCTTTCCTCTAGAAAAGATACTTTTGTGTCTGCCAGTCTTGTTCTACCAATACGAGACCACTTTAGCCTCCACTTTTGATCTTTTTTGGATCACCTAGGTAGTTAATATGTATTTGGACCAGAAGCCTGAGTGAAGGCCAGCTGGTCACTATAAACTTGAGTTTTTAAATTTTTCCTTCACCCTGTGTTGGGTTCGAGGCAGGCAAGTGTCTTTCTTACCTTCTTTTTGTGTTGTACAGTTTATTCCTCTTTCTCTCTTTATTGCTGGGGTCTTTTCTTACATTTCCCCATCTTTGATTTTCTTTCATATTGCTCATTCCCCCTACAGACATCAAAGCAGAGCACAGTTTTTTTATGCTTTGCAGAAACCCAGAGGGCAAGGCAAAAGCTGGCCCTGGTACTTGATCACTTCTCAGCGCTTTTACTTTGCCTCATTGTGGATTGATGTAGTCTTCAGCAATTTGTGTTTAATCAAAGAATTGTTAGGAAGGTCACCAAAAAAAGTAGGGTTGTTAAGGTCATTCACAATACTTAGTGTCAAAAAAGGAAAGAATGGAAGTCATATCCTTTCCTCCTCTTTTTTTTGGAAGACTAAATGACCCTATTTAAAATGTGCATTTCAAAGAATTATGGTACTACATGAAAGAATGATGAAGTCAAAATCCTGAAGTCCAGAAATTACCCATTTAAACATGAAGTGAATTATTCCAGATTTCTCTTTATTGAAGAGGAGTAATAGCCAGGGACAGAGTAGGAAGAGAGGGAGAGAGATTGATAGAAGGAAATAAAGCTGAAAGCATTGCTGAATTTTTGGACATGTTTCTTCTTTTCATGGTATTTTATTTCCTGAGATCCCTCTAAGACCAAGGGTGATAAATAAGACCAAAACAAAAACCACTGTCAGGTTAGAATCAGTATTTGTTTCAAACTGCCTACTTTGATTTTAGATAAATTTTTTGGCTCCCTGGTGTAAATAGTGAGAATATTTGTACTTCCTCCCTTCCCTGTTCCCCCTCCTTCCACATGCCACCATCTTATGGCAGTCCTTTCTTTTCTCCCTTTTTAGAAGGTGACTTGCATGCCTACCCAGTTCCTTCTTGGGCTTGCAAGTCAGTAACGATGAGAGTATGTCTCAGTGTTGATCAACTTTCCATTCATTTTTCCTGGAATGCAGTATGTTATTTTGCTTTGTAAATGCAGGTCTTTTTATTTCAAGGAACTCTTCAGTACATCTTTGAAAGCATTTTTATATTTGTTCAGTTCTCTACATTTAAGATGTAACTGTCCTTCTGTTAGATCACCTTTGCCTTCCACATCCATTTCTTCCACATTCACTGTGGTTTTCCTAAGCTCCTTCACTGTGTCAGAAATTCAGATTTCATTTGTGTCTGTTCTGTTAGTGATCTTGGACAAATTACTTTCTTATGTTTGCATTTCTTCCTTGTAGAATGCCTGTAGAATGGGAACAATACTACTACTACTAATAACTAGTTTCACTAAACTCTGTTTCACAGAAGTTTTGTGAGGATTAAATAAGATGCTGCTTGTAAACTGCATTTATAACAGTGGAAACACTCACTATTAGGTATTTCCAATTTGATTCTGAAGTGGTGTTATTAGTAAGTCTCAGTTTGTTTACTTAGCATTTGTTCCCTTTTCATTGTCCTTGTGGTTTTTGTCATCTGACTTTTTGGGTTTTATTGCTTTCATGTTCTCAGTAACTTCATTTTTTTGTCCTTCAGTTATTATTTCTGATGGACTAGGTTTTTCATCTGTCTTGCATGTTCTATTCCAGTTGCTGCCTTTCCTTTCCCCCCTCTGGTATGTGAAATAGTTTGCAGTTTTCTTTCATCTTGAAGCTGTTTAGAGTAAAATACCATGTCCAGGTACTGTTTGCTTGTGAAGCATCGTATGCCATCTTGTGCAGGGATTACAATCTAAAGATGACTTGTACAACTGATGAATTAGTAAGCTCTGCATCTGAAACTAATGATGTACTATATGTTGGCTAATTGAATTTAAATTTTTAAAAAACCAGATGAATGGATAAGATGTGGTATACATACACAATGAAATATTTACTCAGCCATTAAAGAATGAAATCTTGCCATTTGCAATGACATGGATGGAGCTAGAGTGTATTATGCTAAGCGACGTAAGTCAGAGAAAGACACACAGCATATGATTTCACTCATATGTAGAATTTAAGAAACAAAACTGATGAACGTCCTTAATTATAGGACACAAACTGAGGCTTGCTAGAGGGGAGGGCAGGGGGACTGGGGTAATTGAATGATGGGCATTAAGGAGGGCACTTGATGTAATGAGCACTGGGTGTTATATGCAACTGATGAATCACTAAATTCTACTTCTGAAACTAGTAATATACTATGTTAACTAAGTTGAATTTAAATAAAAAATTAAAAAAAAAAAAAGACAGTTTGTGAGGCAAAAGTGACTGTAGTCAAAATTACTACCACCCAAACTCTTAGTGTTCTGGTAGAGAACGGAATTGTCTTGGTGGCTCCATATCATGGCAGCGTGCTGAATCAGAGGCGATATGCATATCCCATCTAATTTCTGTTGTCTGAAGACCTTGAATGCAGGAAAGGAAAGACTCATCTGGAGCTGTGTGCTGCTCCTTCCTGGAACTGGTATGAAATGTGTACCGGTAGTGTATCTTATCCCAGAAGACAACAACCTGCCATTTTAAGTTGTTTACCTCATTTGTTAAGGCTGCACGCAGCCTGTGCCTTTGGTCAGTGTCAGTCCCACTCACTTCCCTGTGCTATTTGTCCCTTTCCAGCAGTCCACCAGCAGTGTTTCTCTTTTCTGCTCAGGATACTTTTCCCCAAATTTGTAGTATTGCTAAGCGTTCTCACATTTGGTTTTAGTTTGTTTAATGGGCTGGGGCAGTGTTAGGAACATGTTGCAGCAATCTTTTGGTTCTCTGCAGGATACTTTTCTCAAGTAGGTGGCTTCTTGATTATCATGGCTGTAAGGTTTTGTTTGTTTTTGGCTAGAGAGGAGTTGAGAGAGTGACAGTGTGGCTAATTACTTTTTTCTGACTTTTATTTGATTAGAATTAGTTGAGAGTCTGTGTTCTAGATTATTCCACCAAATCTCTCTTTTTGCTAGAGCAATTTTAGGTGCACTAGGTAGGATTTACTCTTTAAGATAATAGAGTTGACCTGAGGCATCTGGGTGGCTCAGTGGGTTAAGCCTCTGCCTTTAGCTCAGGTCATGATCTCAGGGTCCTGGGATCAAGCCCCATATCGGGCTCTCTGCTCAGCAGGGAGCCTGCTTCCCCCTTTCTCTCTGCCTGCCTCTCTGCCTACTTATGATCTGTGTCTCAAATAAATAAATAAAAATCTTAAAAAATAAAAATTGAGTTGACTTTCTCATGCACACAGTGTCTGTATGTAAGTTTGCTATTGCCTTGATGTCCTGTTTCCCTAGGCTTATGCCAGCTACTCTTAATTTTTTTTTTTTGCCTTTCATTCTTTTTCAGTTTTTCTTTCTTTACTTCTGCTGCAGACCAGTCTTCATTTTGATAATCACCGAATCCATTCCTGAAGTTTCCTTCAATTTAGGATATTTTCATTTTGTGCATTAAACATAATAATTCTTTGAGACAGTATCCAACCCGATTTGAATTTTGAAAGACTGGTATGTAATTCTCCCCAACCCTTAAAAAATGCCAGTAATATGAGGATTTCTATTTCTTAAAACTATTTTACTTAATATTTTTTACTAAGACACATAAGATAAAGCTGACTTTTCCTTACTAGTTTTTCTTTACTGTATTATAACTTTAAAATTAGCATCCCCTGCTGGGAAGCATTTCAAAGTAATTATGATAATACCAGCTGCTTTTTTGACAGCTGCTTTTTGAAAATCATTGTCTTCCCATTTATGTTCTGCTATACCTATTAGTGTGGAAAGATAGAATGTCATTTTGATATTTCACCATTATGAGTAGAAAATCATTCTATATGAATCCCTGCAAGTCATTCTTCTCAGCCCTTTCCAAAGACTCAAAGTCAGTGTAATAGCCTGGTTAAGAGCATGTGTTAAGACCTGGTGAGGGTCTTCTTACTCAGGGAGATCAGGTCAAATCCCAGTTCTTCCGTATGACAACCTTTTGATCTTCTGCAAGTTACTTAACATAAGTTTTTGCTTCCTGGGTGGTTAAAACTGGGATAATAGTCTAATAGCAATAATGAAGTTACATGAAGATTAAATGAGATATATTTAGAAGGAGTTTTAAGTAGTATCTGGAAATACACAAATGTAAGCTGTTAACAGTAAAAATAAATAGTATGTACATTCAAGGGACTTATGGTCTTTTAGCAAAGATACAGAATTATAACAGAGGGAAATCGATTATGTATCTGAGTTGTATAGCTGAAGTTTTATGGGAGTTCTTCATAGCAGATGCTGTTTTTATATTTTTAAATGAAGAGGGTTGAAAAACCATTGGTAAAGAGGTGAAGAACATGTTGCTGGACACACAGTAGGCACAAATTATTATTGAAATGAAGGTGCACTGAAAGATTGTCAGAGACGGGAAAAGGAGAAAAAGGTAGTTTTCTGGGCAGAGGGAAAAACGTGAACACAAGTAGAGGAAAACAGTATTTGTTAAGAGGTGAATGTGGTTGGGTGGTTGGTTGGTGGTTGTGTTTTAACTGGCATCCAGTATTCATGAAGAGCGGCATGAGAAGTGATTGAGAAGGTGGTGGAATGGAGCCAGGTTATGAAGAGCCTTTCCCATGTTAGGGGTCAAACTGAAGACTTTGTTTTCTTTGGTAGGTTAAAAAAAAAATCATTGAAGGGTTTTAAATGGCATGATAGGATCTAGACTTTAGAGGATGCACTCAGCGCAGAGTTTTTCTTATCCTAACACTCAGACATGCATTAAGAGTTTGGTTTGTGTTTAAAATTACTTTGTCAGGGCAGTAGTTAAGCAGCACCTTCAGAGCCCTGATTTGGGACCTTGGAGAAGAGAACTACTTCACCTGTAGAGCTGCTGTGGTTGAAAGTGGGGTAGATTTTGCCCTCTCGGACCCTTCATCAGTCCTATGACCTCAAAACAATGATACTTCATTTAGTAAAAGGGTTCTTCTGGAAAATATACTTAAAAACTCAACAAGCTAGCAGTTTATACATATATTGATTGCCTTTGATGGAGAGGGGATTGGCTGAAGAAAGTTGTTTAATTAGAGGACTTTTGCAGTAATCTTGGCATGAAGTGAAAATGGAGAGGATTTGGTGAATGAGGGAAATACTGTAGAGGCAAGAACTCATAGACCTGCTGAATTCCTGGATTGTTAATTCCTGGAAATCTCCAAGATGACTGACCACCCAGTATAGCAGTTGATTAACCATACATTCATCATTGAACACATGTTTGAAATTATGTCAATTTTGACAGGTCCAAAATCAGCATGCGAAAGAAGAGTCTCTTGCTGATGATCTCTTCAGGTAAAGTTTAATTTCATCCTTCTCATGAATCTTTGAGATGTACATAAAATTCAGTTTTATTCTTAGAGATTAAATATTCATGTCTTCTTTCTTTAGAAATAGACACAACAGGATGCTTGGGTGGCTTAGTTGGTTAAGCAGCTAACTCTTGATTTCAGCTCAGGACATGATCTCAGGGTCGAGGGATCGAGTCCTGCATCAGGATCTGCACTGAGTGTGGAGTCTGCTGCATGTCCTTCTTCCTCTGCTCCTCCCATGACACATATGAGCTCTCTCTCTTTACCTCAAATAAAATCTTTAAAAAAATAGACACTTAGTCCCTTCACCTAAAGAATATTTCATTTTTAATGCTGTTGTTTTGTTGTTGTTTTGTTTTTTTACGACTTGAGTACCTCTCAGTTGGGTTTGCTGCATGTATCTTCGAGGTTTGGGACTGGTGAATTTAGCTGATACATTTGTGAGATTTCCAGCTCTGAGTTAAATTATGAATGAATGGGTTTTGAGTTAAGACAAATAAAATACCAAAGCGTTTGCTCAGTTTTAGTTGGCGCAAGAGTCAAAACAAGAGGCTGGATTAGAGTTTCAAATCGGGTTTTTGTGGGAGGTTGAGAGGTGGTTACAATTTAATTCGGATTTAACACATATCCAACATTCCTGCAGACCCCAAACCTTACAATAATTAGCTCTCAAATAGAAATAATGTAAAGTAAGGTTAATTTATCTACTTGTAGGTAGGTACTGACTAGGAGAGAATAACATTTTCCCAAGTTTATGTAAAGGCAGAACCAAGAAGTACTGTATTTTTTAATCTGTTTTGCAGCCAGTTTGATTCTTTAATTTCACTATCGACAGTATATCATTGGTGAAAATGTTGACAAATGGTGCTCATTTTTCATAAGTAGTTAAGAATATCTGGTTGCTAGTTAAATTTGTTAATTACTATATGAGAAAATCTTATAAAGTATGTCTATTTTAGGATCATCTTATGCAAATGTTATACTGTATTTGGGAGTGGAAGGAGTTTGAATCCATACTGGGATAGGTGTAAACATGTTTTTTTAAACCATTTTAATTATTTTGATACTTTTACTGGGATTTTTCTATTGTTGATATTTTATTTTTACCAAATATTCACCAAACCAACATCAAAACGGTAAATGAAAGTAAAAATGTCAGTGCTTAATACTGGATCCTAAGGATAAAATTGGCATTCTCATTGTGTTTGCCAAGGTGTGACTATGTTTTAAAAGCCCTTTATTTCTTTCTTTGCAGATACAATCCTAATGTAAAAAGGAGGCGATAATTGAGGATTTCATAAAGGAGCCACTCACAGAGAAATATTTCCTATCAAGTATTTACATCAAGTTTCCTCTGGGATACATTCACTAAGTATATAGAGGGGATTTAAATTACAAAGATTTTATGACCTAAATTTGTTGAATAAAATGCACAAAACTCCATTTCTTTTGTATGTGACAGATTTATTGAGTTTTCAGTCTTTGTCATCTCATCTCTTATGGTAATTTTTTCATTTCTAAATGTGCCTATTTGTTTACTGAATATTTAATACAGTCACAGTTCAAAATTCTAAAAGTTTAGAAGGATAAGAAATGAAAAAATCTCCCTTCTACCACTGGTCTAGCTGTGTGGTTCCTTTCCTCTGATAAAATCCATGATACTCATTTCTTATGAGTCTTTCTTTATAGAGATTTTTGCTGCCTCTTAAAATTTGTATGCATATTATTTTCCAATAACGTCCTACAAAAATGATAGTGTAACATATGCAGTATTCTGCACCTTGCTCCTTTTTGCCGAATAGATTGGAAGATCATACACATATCAGAGCATACATTTTTTTCTCCATTATACCATAGTCTTCCTTAAGCTAGAGTAACCCAAGTGAAATGGATTTCAGGGGTATAGATGTCACCCACGTATTCTAGTACTAGAAAAGACAATATGGAAGACTTCATCAAGCTTGTGGTTAGATTTTACTAGAATGGGAAGACTTATTTGGTGGTCTTACTGAGCTGGGTGTGTATCTCTTGAGCTAGTTCTGGTTTTCCTATTTGAAAAATAGAAATTAAGATTGTCGTCTTTGTTAAAGGAAGATGGTAAGAAAAAAATGTCTTTTTTCAAATTTTGTAATGTAGACAACTTGGCTGTACATGAGAATTATAGTAGACTTTTTATCAACTCTTAAGGACTGATGCATTAAGTTCTGGGAAGTAGAACAAACTTTTTGTACTCAAATCTATACATGAAATATTCATGGTCTCATGTAGGTTCTGCCACCCTAATGAGCTAAGCATTTTAGGTTGTTAGAGATAGGCTAGCATGAAGAATTATATTGTAATTTAATATGTATTGTTGCTAGATCCTCACAGAAGATTATTGATGTTGAACACCTTTTCATGTGCTTATTGGCCATTTGTATCGATGGGGAAAAGGTCTCTTCAGCTCCTCTGCCCTTTTCTAAAATTAGATTGTTTTATTTTTTATTTTTTTGCTGTTGAATTATAGGAGTTCTTTATATATTTTGAATATTAACCCCTTATCAGATATATTTAATATGCATATATTTTCTCCCATTCCATAGGTTGTCTTTTTGTTTGGTTGATTGCTGCCTTTGACGTATGGAAGCTTTTTAGTTTGATGTAGTTCCACTTGTTTATTTTTTATTTCATTGATTTTGCTTTTGGTACCAAATTAAAAAAAAAATCATTGTCGGGGCACCTGGGTGGCTCAGTGGGTTAAAGCCTCTGCCTTCGGCTCGGGTCATGATCCCAGGGTCCTGGGATCAAGCCCCACATCGGGCTCTCTGCTTGGCGGAGAGCCTGCTTCCTCCTTTCTCTCTGCCTTCCTCTCTGCCTACTTGTGATCTCTGTCAAAATAAATAAAATCTTTAAAAAAAAAATGATTGTCATGACTGATGTCAAGAAGCTTATCTCCTATATTTTCTTATAAGAATTTCATAGTTTTAGGTCTTACATTTAAGTCTTTAATCCATTTTTAGTTGTTTTTTTTTTGTGTGTGTGTGTGTATGGGACAAGACAGTGGTCCGGTTTCATTCTTCTGCATGTGGCTGTTCATTTTTCCTGCAACCATTTATGAAGAGACTATCTTTTCCCTGTTGTGTACTCATGTATCCTTTGTCAAAAATTAATTGGCCATAAACATGACTTTATTTCCTGGCTCTTTATCTGTTCAGTTCCTCTATGTGTCTTTTTATGCCAGTACCAAATAGTTTTGATTAATATAGCTATGTGAAATCAAGAAATATGATGCCTCCAGCTTTGTTCTTTCTCAGCACTGCTTTGGTCATTCAGAGTTTTCTTAATGGGTCCAGCTTTATTTTTTCACATGTGAATGTCCAATTATTCCAGCACATTTTATTGAAGAGACTCCTCCATTGAGTATCCTTGGTAATTACTAGTTGGCGATATACACTTGGTTTTATTTTGGGGCTCTCAATTCTGTATTTGTCTTGTCGTACTTGTTTTTATGCCAGTAACAGTTCTCCGGACTATAGCTTTATTGATTTATTATTATCTTTTTATTTTTTCAGTGTTCCAAGATTCATTGTTTATGCACCACACCCAGTGTTCCATGCAATACATGCCCTCCTTAATACCCATCATCAAGCTCACCCAACCCCCACCCCCTTCCTTCCAAAACCCTCAATTTGTTTCTCAGTCTACAGTCTCTCATAGTTCCTCTCCCCCTCCCATTTCCCTCAATTCACTTTTCCTTTCCTTCTTCTAATGTCCTCCATGTTATTCCTTATGCTTCACAAGTAAGTGAAACCATATGGTAATTGACTTTCTCTGCTTATTTCACTCAGCATAATCTCCTCCAGTCCCATCCATGTTGATGGAAAAGTTGGATATTCATCCTTTCTTTCTGATGGCTCAGTAATACTGTATTGTATATATGGACCATATCTCCTTTATCCATTCGTCTGTTGAAGGGCATCTTGGCTTTTTCCACATTTTGGCGATTTTGACCATTGCTGCTGTGAACATTGGGGTACATCTGGCCCTTCTGTTCACTATATCTGTATCTTTGGGGTAAATACTCAGCAGTACAATTGCAGGGACATAGGGTGGCTCTATTTTTAATTTCGTAAGGAGTCTCCACACTGTTTTCCAAAGTGGCTGCACCAACTTGCATTCCTACCAACAGTGTAAGAGGGTTTCCCTTTCTACACATCCTCTCCAACTCTTGTTGTTTCTTGTTAATTTTGGCCATTCTAACTGGGGTAAGGTAGTATCTCAATATGGTTTTGATTTGAATCTCCCTGACGGCTAATGATGATGAACATTTTTTCATGTGTTTGTTAGCCATTTGTATGTCATCTTTGGAGAATTGTCTGTTCATGTCTTCTGCCCATTTTTGACGGGATTATCTGTTTTTTGTTTTGTTTTGTTTTGTTTTTTTAAGAGAGAGATTACAAGTAGGCAGAGCAGCAGGCAGAGAGGGGAGGAAGTAGGTTCCCTCCCGAGCAGAGAGCCCAATGCGGGGCTCAATCCCAGGACCCTGAGATCATGACCTGAGCCGAGGGCGAGACTTAACCCACTGAGCCACTCAGGTGCCCCGGGATTATCTGTTTTTTGAGTGTTGAGTTTGAGGAGATCTTGGATATCAGCCCTTTGTCTGTAGCGTCATTTGCGAATATCTTCTCCCATTCCGTGGGTTGCCTCTTTGGTTTTTTTGACTATTTGTTTGCTGTGCAGAAGCTTTTGATCTTGATGAAGTCCCAAAAGTTCATTTTCGCTTTTGTTCTTTGCCTTTGGAGACATGTCTTGAAAGAAGTTGCTGTGGCTAATGACGAAGAGGTTACTGTCTATGTTCTCCTCTAGGATTTTGATGGGATTCCTGTCTCACTTTGAAGTCTTTAATCCATTTAGAGTTTGTCTTTGTGTATGGTGTAAGAGAATGCTTGAGCTTCATTCTTCTATACATAGCTGTCCAATTTTCCTAGCACCATTTATTGAAGAGACTATCTTTTTTCCTGATTTGTTGAAGATTATTTGACCATAGAGTTAAGGGTCCGTATCTAGGCTCTCTACTCTATTCCATTGGTCTATGTGTCTGTTTTTGTGCCAGTACCATGCTGTCTTGGTGACCACAGCTTTGTAATAAAGCTTGAAATCAGGCAATGTGATACCCCAGTTTTGTTTTTCTTTTTCAACATTTCCTTAGCAATTTGGGGTCTTTTCTGGTCCCATACAAATTTTAGGATTGTTTGTTCCAGCACTTTGAAAAATGCCGCTGGTGTTTTGATCAGGATGACATTAAAAGTGTAGATTGCTCTGGGCAGTGTAGACACTTTAACAATATTTATTCTTCCGTTCCGCGAGTATGAATGTTTTTCCATCATTTTGTGTCTTCTTCAATTTCTTTCATGAGTGTTCTGTAGTTTCTAGAGTATGGATCCTTTCTCTCTTCGATTAGGTTTATCCCAAGGTATCTTACAGCTTTTGGTGCTATTGTAAATGGAATCGATTCTCTAATTTCTCTTTCTACAGTTTCATTGTTAGAGTACAAGAAAACTGATTTCTGTGCATTGATTTTGTATCCTGCCACATTACTGAATTGCTATATGAGTTCTAGTAATTTGGGGGTGGAATCTTTTGGGTTTTCCACATAAAGTATCATGTCATCTGTGGAGAGAGTGAGTTTGACTTCTTATTTGCCAATTTGAATATCTTTTGTTGTTGTTGTTTGTCTGATTGCTGTTGCTAGGACTTCTAGTACTGTGTTGAGCAACAGTGGCAAGAGTGGTCATCCTTGTGTTCCTGATCTCAATGGGAAGGCTGTCAGCTTTTCCCCATTGAGAATGCTATTCACTGTGGGTTTTTCATAGATGGATCTTACGAAGTTGAAGAATGTTCCCTCTATTCATATACTTTGAAGAATTTTAATCAGGAAAGGATGCCGTATTTTGTCAAATGCTTTTTCTTGATCAATTGAGAGGACCATGCGGTTTTTCTCTCTTATTGATTTGTTCTATCACATTGATTGATTTGTTAATGTGGAACCACCCTTGTATTCCAGGGATAAATCCTACCTGGTCATGGTGGATAACCTTATTAATGTACTGTTGGATCCTCTTAGCTAGGATCTTGTTGAGAATCTTGGCATCCATGTTAATCAGGGATCTTGGTCTGAAATTCTCCTTTTTGATGAGGTCTTTGCCTGGTTTGAGTATCAGGGTACTGCTGGCTTCATAGAAAGAGTCTGGAAGTTTTCCTTCTGTTTCTGTTTTTTGAAACAGCTTCAGGAGAAATAGGTATTATTTCTTTGAAAGTTTGGTGGAATTCCCAAAGGAATCCGTCAGGTCCTGGGCTCTTGTTTTTTGGGATCACTTCTTCAATCTCATTACTAGATATTGATCTATTCTTCAATCTCATTACTAGATATTGATCTGTTCAGGTTGTCAGTTTCTTCCTGTTTCAGTCTTGGAAGTTTGTAGGTTTCCGGGAATGCATCCATTTCTTCTACGTTGCTTAACTTAATGGCATATAACTGTTGATAATAATTTCTGATGATTATTTCTATTTCCTTGGTATTAGTAGTGATCTCTCCCCTTTCATTCATAATTTTATTAATTTGGGTCCTCTCTCTTTTCTTTTGGATTAGTTTGGATCTTATTGATTCTTTCAAAGAACCAGCTTCTAGTTTTGTTGATGTGTTCTACTGTATCTCAAGTTTCTAACTCACTGATCTCTGCTCTAATCTTGATTATTTCCCTTCCTGTACTGTGTGGGCTTGGCTTAATTTGTTGTTGATTTTCCAGTTATTTAAGGTGTAAAGAGAGTTGGTGTATTCAGGATTTTTTGGGTTTTTTGAGTGAGGTTTGAATGGCTATGTATTTCCCCCTTAGGACCGCCTTTGTCATATCCCATAGGTTTTGGACTGATGTGTTTTCATTCTCATTGGTTTCCATGAATTATTTAAGTTCCTCTTTGATTTCCTGGTTGATCCAGATGTTCTTAAGCAGGATGGTCTATAGCTTCCAACTGTTTGAATTCCTTCCAAACTTTTCTTGTGTTTGAGTTCCAGTTTCAAAGCATTGTGGTCTGAGAATATACAGGGAATAATCTCAATCTTTTGGTATCAGTTGAACCCTGATTTGTGACTCAGTATGTGTTCTGTACTGGAGAAAGTTCCATGTGCACTCAAGAAGTATGAGTATTCTGTTGTTTTAGGGTGAAATGTTCTGTATGTATCTGTGAGGTCCATCTGGTCCATTGTGTCATTCAAAGCTCTTGTTTCTTTATTGATTTTCTGCTTGGATGAACTATTACTGAGAGTGGCATGTTAAGCTCCCCTACTATTAATGTATTCATATCAGCATGACTATTTTGATTAACAGTTGGTTTATGTAGTTGGCTTCTCCCATATTTGGGATATAAATACTTAAAATCGTTAGATCTTCTTGTTGGATAGACCCTTTAAGAATGATGTAGTGTCCTTCTATTTCTCTGACTACAGTCTTTAGCTTAAAATATAATTTATCTGATATGAGAATCACTACCTCAGCTTTCTTTTGAGGCCCGTTGGCATGAAAGATGCTTCTCCATCCCTTCACTTTCAGTCTGGATGTATCTTTGGGTTCCAGATGTGTCTCTTGTAGACAGCATATGGATGGGTCCTGACGTTTTATCCAGTCTGCAACCCTTTGCCGTTTTATGGAAGCATTTAGGCCATTCACTTTGAGAGTGATTATTGAAAGGTAAGTTTTTATTGACATCATGTTGCTTATGAAGTTCTTGTTTCTATAGATTGTTTCTGCAAATTTCTTTTCTATGTCACTCTTGGGTTCTTTCTTCCTTTATAAAACCCCCCTTAATATTTCTTGTAGTGCTGGCTTGGTGGTCACATACCCTTTTAAACCTTGCCAGTCTTGGAAGCTCTCCATCTATTTTGAATGTCAGCCTTGCTGGATAAAGTATTCTTGGCTGCATGTTCTTCTCATTTAGTACCCTGAATATGTCTTGCCAACCCTTTATGGCTTGCCAGGTGTCTGTGGACAGGTCTGACGTTATTCTGATGGTCCTTCCTCTCTACATAAGGAATTTCTTCCCCCTAGCTGCCCTTAGGACCTCCTGTCTGAAATTATGATTCATGAATTTCACAATTAAGTGTCTGGATGTCTTTCTAGACTCAATCTTGGGGGGGTGTCCTTTCTGCCTCTAGGACATGAACACTTGTTCCATTCCCCAGAGTAGGGAAATTTTCACCCAGAATTTGTTCAACTATATCTTCTTTCTCCATTCCCTCAGGGATCCCAATAATTCTGACGTTGAAACGTTTCATTTCCTAATTCTGTTTTCATCGTTTCTAAGCCGTTTGTTCCAGGCCTCTTCCTGATCCTTCTTTTCTATCAGTTTCTCTTCTATATCATTAATTCTGCCTTTTGCCTTGGTTATCCTAGCTGTTGGAGTTTTTAGATTAGATTGGATCTCACTGATAACATATTTAACTTCTGCCAGATCTACTCTCACTTCTGCCCTTAGAGATTCTTGTTGTCACTAATGGTCTTCTCCAGCCTAGCCATTGCCTGGATAATTGTAACTCTGAATTCCCTTTCCAACATACTCTTTATGTCCATATCCAATAGTTCTGTGGCAAAGGACACAGTCTCTGAATTTTTCCTCTGGTTTTCTCCTAGTCATTTTGGTAAAAGGTAGTTGAGGGGATGTATAGCTGAAATATCAACCACAATCCAGGCAAGGTGCACCCTCTCCACTGATGTCTTTTGCCCTCGTAGAGATCCAGAAGTGTGTAACCTTAACATCTCAGGCTGATTTCATAGGTGTTCAGAGTGTTCTGGTAGATATTTAGCTCATTTTAGGGGACCGGTTGAAACAGGGTCTCCTACTTCTCCACCATCTTGCCCCTCCTAGATCCAGACTATAGCCTTATTGTTTTGTTTTGTTTTTAAGATTTTATTTATTTATTCGACAGATAGAGATCACAAGTAGGCAGAGAGGCAGACAGAGAGAAAGAGAGGGAAACAGGCTCCCCGCTAAGCAGAGAGCCCAATGCGGGGCTCGATCCCAGGACCCTGAGCTCATGACCTGAGCCGAAGGCAAAGGCTTAACCTACTGAGCCCCCCAGGCGCCCCCCAGACTATAGCTTTATGGTAAAGCTTGAAATAAGGAAATGGGGTTCCTACTGCTTTGTTCTTTCTCAGGATTTTTAGGGCTATTTTAGGTCTTTTGTGGTTCCATACAAATTTTAGGAATTCTTTTTGTTTCTCTAAAAGATGCCATTGGAATCTTGATAGAGATTATGTTGAATCTGTAGATGCTTTTTAATAGTATTGACATTTTAACAATATTAGTTATTCTAGTCCATAAACAAAGGATACTTTTCTATTTGTATCTTCTATTTCTGCCATTGGTATTTTGTAGTTTTCAGAGTAGAGATCTTTTACCTCCTTAAATTTGTTCCTGGGTATTTTGGTTTTGGTGCCATTTCAAATGGGATCTACTTCTTTATTTTTCAGAAAATTTGGTGCTACTGTATAGAAGTGCTACTGATTTTTGTAAGTTAATTTTGTTTTGTATCCTATAGTTTTACCAAATTCATTGATTAGTTGTAAACATTTTTTGGTTGAGTCTTTAGTATTTTTTTATAAAATTATGTTGTCTACAAATAGAGACGATTTTACTTTTTCCTTTCCAATTCTGATGCTTTTTCTTTTTTTTAAGATTTTATTTATTTGAGAGAGAGAATATGAGCGAGGGAAGGGGCAGAGGGAGCAGCAGACTTCCCACTGATTAGGGAGCCTAGTGTACAGCTCCATCCCTGGACCCTGGGATCATGACCTGAGCCACTCATGCACCTGCTGATAACTTTTATTCTTTTTTCTTGCCTGACTGCTTTAGCTAGGACTTCTAATATGTTGTATAGGAGTGGTAAGAATGGACACCCTTATCTTGTTCCTGATCTTAGATGGAAAGCTTTCAGCCTCTTACCACTGAGTGGGATATTAGCTGTGGGCTTGTCATGAATGGCCTTTAATATGTGGAAGTATGTTCCCTATGTACCTACTTTGTTGAGAGTTTTTAATCATGGATGGATGCCAGATTTTGTCAGATGGCTTTTCTGCGTCTATTCAGGTGACTGTATAATTTTTAACCTTCATTTTCTTAAAGTTGGGTGTCACATTGAGTTATTTGCAAATGTTGAATCATCCTTGTGTCCCTGGTCATGGTATATGATCTTTTTAATGTATTGTTGAGTTTGGTTTGTTAATATTTTGTTGAGTATTTTTTTATGTCTGTGTTTTTCAAGGATTTGGACCTCTAATTTTATTTTTTTGTAGTGCTGTTTTTGCTTTTGCCATCAGAATAATGCAGGCCTCATAAAATGAGTGTTTCTTCCACTTCTGTTTTTTGGAAGAGTTTGAGAAGGATTGGTTTTAATTCCTTATTAAATGTTTTGTAGAATTCACCAGTGAAGCCCCCTAGTCCTGGGCTTTTCTTTGTTGGGAGATGTTTGATTACTGATTCAATCTGCTTAGTAACACTTGGTCTATTCATATATTGTGTTTCTTCACGATTATACCTGTGTTGATTATATGTTCTTACACATTTACCTACTCTTGCAAAGTTCTACAGTTTTTTTGGTCTGTAATTGTTTATTATAGTCTGTTAAGATCCTTTCTATTTTGTGGTATCAGTTGTAATGTCTCTTTGATTTCTAATGTTACTTTTTAGAGTCCCTTCTCTCTCTCTTTCTCTCTCTCTCTTATGTCTAGCCAAAGTTTGTTAATCTTTTGAGAAAAAAAAAGGCTTAGTTTCATTGATCTTTTCTGTTATCTGTTTAGTCTCATTTATTTCTGCTCTGATATTTATTATTTGCTCCCTTTTACTAACTTTAGGCTTAGTTCTTTTTTTAGCTCCCTGAGGTGTAAATTTAGGTGTTTTTTGTTTTGTTTTGTTTTTGTTTTTGATATCTTTCGTGTTTCTTGGTATAGGCAGCTTATTGATATGAACTTCTTTCTCAGAACTGCTTTTGCTGCATCCCATTAATTTTGGTATACTTTCTTTACATTTTAATTTGTCTCAAGGTACTTTTATTTCTCTTTTAATCTCTTCTTTGTTCCATTGATTGTTCAGTAGTGTGCTGTTTTATCTCTACATATTGTGAGCTTTCCAGTTTTCTTTTGTAATTGAATTTTGGTTTCACATTGTGATTGGAAAAGATGCTTGGAAGGATTTCAGTCTTAAATATTTTGTGCCTTGTTTTGTGGTCTAACATATGATCTGTCCTGTAGAATATTTGTGTATGCTTGAGAAGAATATATATTCTGCTGCTGTTGGATGGAAGGTTCTATAAATATCTGTTAAGTTCATCTGGTCTAATGCATCACTTCAGCCCCATAGTTCTTGATTTTCTCCAATCTATCCATTGTATAAAATGGGGATTTTAAAAAAATAAATAAATAAAATAAAATAAAATGGGGATTTAAGTCTCCTATTACTATATTG
This sequence comes from Mellivora capensis, assembly GCA_004024625.1. NCBI lineage: Eukaryota > Metazoa > Chordata > Mammalia > Carnivora > Mustelidae > Mellivora > Mellivora capensis. The sequence goes on from PISX010002266.1 coordinate 159,506, forward strand.
CTGTTCATTTCTTCCTTCAAATCTGTTAATATTTATTCTATATATTTAGGTAATTCTGTGTTGAGTAGATAAATATTTACATTTGTTATATCCTACTGTTGGATTAACCCTTAATATTATATAATGACCTTCTTTGTTTCTTATAATACTCTTTGGATAGAAGTCTTTTTTGTTTAAGTATAGCTACTCCTGCTTTCTTTTTGTTTGCACCTGCATGGAATATTTTTTTCCATCCCTTCACATTCAGTCCATGTATGTCCCTAAAGCTGACATGAGACTCTCATAAGCAGCATAAAGTTAGGTCTTCTTTTTTTGTTTTGTTTTGTTTTGTTTTAATCTGTTGAGCCACTCTGTGTCTTTTCATTGGAGGATTTAGACCATTTACATTTAAAGTAATTATGGATAGATGTGAACTTATTATTCTCATTTGGCTAATTGTTATCTGGCTAATTAATTTCTGTAAATTGTTTTGTAATTCCTTTAGTCCTTCCTTCTTGCTCTCTTACTTTGTGATTTGGCAGTTTTCTGTAGTGGTATATTTAGATTCCTTTTTATCTTTTGCATATCTGATGTAGATACTTGCTTTGTATTTACCATGAGGCTTAAATAAAACACCTTACAGTTACACAGTCTATTTTAAACTGACAAGAGCTTAACTTTGAATGCATACTAAAGGTCCACATTTTTACTCTTCCCCTGTGCCATATGTGTTTGATGTCACAATTTACATCTTTTTACCTTGTGTAACTATTAACAAATTATTGTACTTACTTTTCTGCTTTTGTCTTTTAACCTTCATTCTAGATTTATAAGTGATTTTAGCTATCACCTTTACTACATTAGAGTGTTTTCAACTTACATATTTACCTTTACCAGTGAGATTTATAATTTCATGTATTTTCCTGTTACCAGTTACCATTCTTTTCATCTTGAAGGTGTCCCTTTAACATTTCTTGTAAACCTGGTTGAGTGATGATAAACTTGTTTTTCTATCTGGAAAACTCAATCTCTCCATCAATTCTGAAAGACAGCTTTGCTGGGTAGGCTATTCTTGAATGGCAGGGTTTTTTTCTATTAGCAATTAAAATCTATAATTCCACTGTCTTCTGGCCTGCCATATTCCTGCTGAAAAAATCTCATAATCTAGTAGCAGTTCCCTTGTAACAAATTGCTTTTGTTATTCTGCCTTTAAGATGCTCTCTTTGTCTTTAACTTTTGACAATTCATTTAATGTGTTGATGTGGGTGTTTTGGGATTAACTGAAACTTTTTGGTTTTCTTGGATCTGGATGTCAGTTTCATTCCCCAGATTAGGGATATTTTCAGACATTTTTTCTTTGAATAGGCTTTCTGCCCCCTTATCTCTTTCTTCATTTAAGATCCCTATAATGCAAATATTGGTCCCATGAGTCCCATAAACTATCTCCATTCTTTTCATTCTTTTTTTCTTTTTTCTTCTCTGACTAGATTAATTCCATGCTCTACCTTTGAGTTCACTTTCTTCCTTCCTGTTTCATCTATCAAGTCTGTTTTGAACTCTGTTGAATTTTTCAGTCAGTTTTGTATTCTTTGGCCTTGTGGTATGTTTGGTTCTTGTTTTCTCTTTGTCAAAATATTCATTTTGTGCATGTTTTATTCTGACCTTGGTTAGAATATTTTGACCATAATTCTTAACTTTTTGATAAATCACTAATCTCCAAGGTCTACTTCTAGATTTTTATCTTGTTATTCTATGTGGAACAGGTTTCTGTATTTCTTCATTTTCCTTGACTCCCTGTGTTGATGTCTGTGTATTAGATAGCACAGTCATAAATAACATAGTTGAAGATGTGCCAAGTTCTTTAAATGTCTTAAAGGAAAGGATCTTAGCATCTAGATTCAGGCTGACTGGAAGCTGGACCCTCTGGGAGAAAGAAGCTTTCAAAGTATGTAAGTAGGCGTCTTGCATGGAGCTGTAAGCTAGGTGTTTCTGTCTGCTTCTTCTGTACTGAACCCTGGGGGAGTAGCTAGTTAAGAATTATTTCTGCTTAGCTATAGTCCTGTGTGACCCATGAACACAGGCTCCTTCCAGTGATGTAATTAGGATTGGGCTACAGGGAGAATGCAGCCGTGGTGTCAGCTGGCTTCCCTGGTCTCTGAGGAGGATGGCAGTGTCCCCCTAGATGTGAGATAAATTAGAAGCCTGACCTTTACACTACAACTTTAAAGATATGCAAACAGCTATCTGTAACAGAAAGACTGGGATAAGGGCATTTTTGCTTACTGATTCTTTATTGAGCCCTGGGCAGATAGCTGGTTAAACACTGTTTCTTTGTTAGCCATAGTCTTATTCAACCCACAAACAAAAGCCCTGCTGGCCAGTGCCAGGCTATCAAGGAATGTGTCCTCTGGGTGGCAGCTACAGGAGCTACACTAGATGTGTGTGCCAGCCCTTAAGGAAGACACGAGTGACTTAGAGCAGAGCCAAAGCCAATGCAGAGATGACACCTGCTGGGTTTGGAGAAGATAGCACCCTTTTCTAAAATTAGCAACCAGACTTTCAGGCTGTGGCTTATATGATATGCAAACAAGCCTCTTTTAGGGAAAGACTGGGAGGAAATTGGGCATTTTTTCTCTGCTCCCTCTGGTGGGTTATCTACAGTAAGTCCAAGCCAGTTAAGAATCGTTTGCTGTAGTCTTGTGAGCACCAGGTTTTGTTGGCTTTCAAACCTAGGTGTTTCAGGGCTCATCTCTCAGATGGAAGTCTTAAAAATTGGGACATTAGATGTTGCATCCACACCCTTCAATCCTCTGGCAGTATATTTAAGTTCCTTCCTCATAGTTTGCTGCTGTGCCAGAAATGGAGTTTATGGCAAGAGTGTATCTAAGCCTCTCCAAACCCTTTGGGGTGTGTGTGTGTGTGTGTGTGTGTGTGTGTTGACCATGTCGGAGTTTCTGAGCTAGTTCTGAATTTCTTTCAGAAGGAATTGTTCCATGTGTAGCTGTAGATTAGGTGTATCCATGGGAGGAGATAAATTCAGGAGCCTCCTGCGTCTGGTCTTCACCAGAACTTCATTTATCTTAAAACTCAGTAATTAGGTGCATATGCATTTAAGGTTGGTCTTTTGTTATGAAATATCCATCTCTAATACTTATCTCTCTCTTTAGTGTTTGCATCCTATGTCTTTGTCTTTCTTAATCCTTCTTTAACCTATGGGTGTCTTTATATTTTCTTAAGTCTCTTTAAACCCAATATTGTTGAAGCTTCCTTTTTATCCAGTATGATGATACTTGCATTTAAATTGGTGATGCTTAATCTACTTAAATAATTTGTGGTTAAGGTCTGTTACCATGTTTTTCCTCTTTGTCCCATTTCTTTTTTTCTCCTTTGGATTATTTTTTAATATTCCATCTTATTGCTTCTGTTGTCTTTATAACTACACCATTTACATTTTCTTAATACTTGCTGGAAGGATATACATTCTTAATACAGCCTGCCTTAAATAACATACCAATTATACCTACATAATGTGTATGTCATAAATGTGTACTCCACTTATCCCTTTATTTATGGTGTAATATTTTATTTCTACATGTCCTAAATCTTAGTTTTTAAAATTTTGCTTTATTTCAAATACAGTACTATTTTTCTTTCAAAAGTTAATTGAAAATAGAGCTACCCTATGACCCAGCAATGGCACTACCAGATATTTACCCCAAAGATACAAATGTAGTGATCCAAAGGGGCACCTGCACCCCAATGTTTATAGCAGCAATGTCCATAGTAGCCAAAGAAAAAGCCCAGATGTCCACTGACAGATGAATGGATAAAGATATGGGGTGTGTGTGTGTGTGTGTGTGAGAATAGTATATATATATAATGGAATATTACACAGCCATCAGAAAATATTATGCAGCCATCGTTGCCATTTTCAACGACTTGGATGGAACTAGAGGACACTGTGCTAAACGAAATAACTCAATCAGAGAAAGACAATTATGATCTCACTGATAACATGGACTTTAAGAAACGAGGCAGAGAATCACATGGGAAGAGAGGAAAAAATGAAACAAAATGAAACCAGAGAGGGAGAAAAACCATAAGAGACTCTTAATCATAGGAAACAAACAGGAATACTGGAGGGGAGGAGAGTGGAGGGATGGAGTAACTGGGTGAGGGCCATTGGGGAGGGTATGTGTTATAATGAACACTAGGTATCATAAGATTGATGGGGTGCCTGGGTGGCTCAGTGGGTTAAGCCTCTGCCTTCAGCTCAGGTCATGATCTGAGGGTCCTGGGATGGAGCCCTGCATCAGGCTCTCTGCTCAGCAGGGAGCCTGCTTCCCCTTCTCTGCCTGCCTCTCTGCCTACTTGTGATATGTCAAATAAATAAAATCTTTAAAAAAAATTAATCACAGACCTGTACCCCTGAAACAAATAATGTTAATTGAATTTAAAGTTAACTGGATTTTAAATGAAACAAGATGGGATCGGGAGGGAGACAAACCTTAAGACACTCTTAATCTCACAAAACAGAGGGTTGTGGGGCGGGGGGAGGGGGGTCAGGAGAGGGTGGTTGGGTTATGGACATTGGGGAAGGTATGTGCTATGGTGAGTGAAGTGTAAACCTGGCGATTCACAGACCTGTACCCCTGGGGCTAATAACATTATATATTAATTTAAAAAATAGTTAATTGGATTTTAAGTTAGGCACTAGAAAAATAGTTTTTATCATTTCTGGCACTTCATGAAGATAAAGGTTTCATCAGTTATGTACCTTCAATGTGGAGAATTTCCCTATTTTGTGTAGTGCAGGTCTTCTGAAATCGTTTTCTCATCTTTCACTAAAGGATATAAAATTTTATGTAAACATCAGCGTTTTAGAGTTTTAGTTTGACAGTATTAAGCACTATGAACACATTTGTCCATTTGTTCATTTCCTCTGGTCATTTGTTTGTTCTTACCATTTATCCTTTTTTCCTTTTAAAATTTCTCATTTTGTTTTCCAGCAGTTTGATAATAATGTGCATAGGTGTGATTTCCTTTGTTTTTGTCGTTTGCAATTTGAGTTTCTTGGATCTGTGCATTGCTTATTTTTTAAATCAAATTAGGAAAATTTTCAATTTTTATTTCTCCACATACATTTTTCTGCCCTAATCTTCCTCTCCTCTCTTCCTGTCCTTCTGGATTCCAGCTGTACATTAGATCACATGATTTTTATCCCCTATATTACATCTGTTTGTTTTTTAATCCTTTTATCCTCTCTATGCTTCAGTTTGGATAGTTTCTGAAGATGAACTAAATTCACATACTCAGACTGCCTAAAACACTAAGAGCTGTGCCTAAATCTTTTTTTCAAACCCCAAAGTGATTCTGCTAACATTTTTTTGAGAGCTAGACTTTTAAAGGGATGAAGGAGACCTCCTTGGTATGAGTAACTCAATTATTTAATTCTTCCCCCACCCCCTGAATAGCTAGTTGATACTGAATAAAAGATTTAGAATTAAGGGACAGAAATTGGCTAAGAGTACAAGTGTACATCAGAGAAAAGGCTATGTTATCTGTAGCCCAGAAGAGCTAGGCTGGGGGGAGAAGTGGGGATTACTACAGGTGAAATTATTCACTAGGTTTATTTAGATCCCTACTGAAGTTTCACTGTCCCTAATTTTTTTTTTTTTTAATGAGTGCTTTCATTACAGAAATGCTATCATTTGGGTAAAAGCAAACTTTTGAGACACAAGGGGATCGTAACAGTTCTCAATCTTATAAAAATGTCAGTTTTTTCACTTTAGAAGTAATAGTAAGAAAAAGATCCAACCCAATTCATTCAGAGCTCAAAAGGACAAGCAAGAGTATGCTCAATCGTATGCAGTCAGAAGATGTTACAACCATTTCAATAGGTGTGAAATTTGAAAGTTACATTATAGTTAACTAAAACTGGATTACATCATATCTAGTCCAAACTAAATCAGACATGACACATATCAAGAGTATAAGAATTCATCACCTTATCTGAAACACCTACTTGTCGAAGTGTTACTATAAACCTTGATGTTTTAAGGTGAATTAGGGTCCTGTAAGCATGTAACACTGCAAATGGACAGCAAAATATGGACATTACAGTTTTTTTATATTACGGAAAAAACATTCAATAAACACATTCCAGATTAAATAAATTTTACCAAAAAAAAAAAAAAAAGGCTGAGAAATTCAATTTGCCATGAAGAACTTCAGAAATCAGTTTTTTGCCTAACACTACAAATGCTGGAAACCTCTGTGAAAATACAGACATTAAACACATCTAAATAAATGAAGACAGGGCATGTAATTCAATAAATAACCATAGGATAAGCTACTATGTCATCTCCAATGAACAGATTTC